>OZ022241.1:41999823-42047323 GCA_963978895.1 Erpobdella octoculata
TATAATATTTAAATCATTTGATATTTGTTAAGAATGTAATAGTTATATTTTTTAATATATATGTGCTTATGTATATATGTATATATCTATACAGAAACATATTTATTTTTAATTATTTTATTATTTTATTAAGCTATATATACACATTTGTACACACACACAAATGTAGAGTTGTTGTAAAGAGCCGTAGTACGTTTAAATATCATATTAATACAAATAAGTGTTTCTTATTATAAATGTATATATAAATAAATATATATATATATATATATATATATATATATATATATATATATATATATATATATATATATATATATATATAAATATATATATATATATTAATACAAAATAAATGTGCTCTGTTATTTAATATTAGCACAAATATTCATCAGCCTGCAAGAAAACACCTTTGTCGGAGAAAGATAAAATTGAAGAAAAGTTGAAGCAATCGAAATGGTACGACAGGTGATATATTCAAATGATTGTTTCATGCTTAAATAAATTATTGGGTTAAATTCTTTGCTGTTATTTTTAACGGAAATTTAAGTTAAATTAATTAAGTTTTATTTCAAATAAATGTGTTATAGCAAATCTTTTATTTGCTATTTTAAATAATTATATTATACTTTATGGTTTATTTAATGTTGCAAATAGTGTAATATATTATATAATTTATTTTACATTAACAATATATTAATCTGCCTTTAAATAAACACATCATAGACATCGATATCATTATCACCACCACCATTACCACGACGACTTGTACTGAACAGAATACAAAATTTGTTGATTGATTTGAAGCCGTGAATAAAAATGAAAAGTATCCTCTCTATTAACTAATACAGGTGTTGAATCACGTGACTTTTACATTAAAACACCTGTAAAATTTTAACCTGTTTGTTGTTGTTCTTGATAAGTTTTTGTTTATCTTTCTGTTGTCGTTGCAGTCGTTACTACAACAACTCTATAAAAACGACACTTCCTTAATTTTTCCCGCTAAAAAATTTAAAACAAAAACAATAACAACTTTTGGTTCCGGAATTGTTTTGCTGTTTTGCAGTTGTTTGTCGCCCGTTGATCCGGACCATGAAACAGGATCTGTCTTTAAAATTCGGATCGATCGATGGATGGATGGAAGAACAAATAAATGAATAGTTTAGACGGATGAAAAAAACCGCTAAATAAAAATAAATAAAAAATAATAATTAGTTAAAATAAGTAGTTAAATATTTTTATGTATATATAAATATATAACTTTATTAGTCTTAAAACATTCGTTATCTTTTATATGTATCGTTTTTTATATCCGTCGTGTCGTAGTTCTTATCAATCATAAAATTGTTTATAAAATAATTTATATTATATATCATCACTATCACTTGTTGATATCTTTATTTATTTATTCGCTGTTCATACCCTAAATTTATCGGTGCATTACAAAAACATTTTTTGTATATGATGCGTTGTAAACTTCTTTCTGAAACTTTCAATTGAAAGCGAACTCTAAAGAGGGGGCCAGACTCCAGAGCTTGTGGCCAGCAACGGCCCAGGATCTATCCTTCTTTTATTAAAGTATTAATACAAAATAACAATTCTATTCATTTTCTAAAATCTTCTCCCTAGTGATCAACAAACAATAAACTCATCTTTTCAACTCTCAGATCATTTTCGATTACTTTATTCTTTTCATTTTTAATCTACCAAATTTGTAAACCACATGACCACGCTCATCTACCCGTAGTTTTACCAACCAACTTATCTACCTACTTGACCAATCACCCACCTACCCCATCTTTTCATCCTTCCATCCACCTACTCACCTACCCGCCAACCACCAACCTAACCATCCACCCACCCATCCACCCACTCACCTACCAGCCAACCACCAACCTAACCATCCACCCACCCATCCACCCACTCACCTACCAGCCAACCACCAACCTAACCATCCGCCCTCTTACTCACATACCCGACAACCCACCAACCCACCAACCTAACCATCCATCCACTCGTCCACCAACTCACCTACCCACGAACCTAACTGACCATCCGCCCACTCACGCGACTTGAGTCGTTTTTTTATTGCTCGTCGAGTCGACCTTCTCCTTGGTCGACATTTTTCAAGATGGCGGAAGGATTTGTCTGATCCGGATTTGTTTGTTTTGTTCGATTCGTCATATTTTGTTTTTATTTCATTTTTGTTTGAATTTATTCCATTCATTCTAACCTCTCTTAATTTCTCAATTTATCTTTTCTCTTTTTCCATCTTTTTCTTTCTTTTTTTTTTTTTTCTCTTCCTTTTTTCCCTCTTTTTCTATCTCTATTCTCTATCTCTCTTTTTCTCTCTTTGTCTCCTTCTCTGCATTTTTCTGTTTATTTAAAATAATGTATACAGTAGCACTAAACCATGGAACAAGTTATGTGGAGAATTTATGTGAACGATAATAAAAATTCAATGTAGCGTCAAAGACTCTAAATATTTTCAAAAACTTTAAATATTATTAACTTATTAATTTTTAATTGCTTTATTTTTATTTAATAATAATAAAACAGCTAACGTGTTTATTTAACAAGAAATAATAATTTTTATTTTAAAGTCATAAATTTTTATTTTAAAGTCATAAATTTTAATTTTTTTATTAATTTTTAAAACTTTTAGCTAAAATTTATTGTTTTTTATTTTTACTCTCCCGGAAGAGGCACAAATTCTTGTAGTATCTTCCGTTTTGATCTTCTCTTTCCCTGGATGGTTTCGTCGTTGATCATCAATTTGAAAAATAAAAATTATGAAGGAAACGTTTTAATTTTTATATAATTTTTCAAATAACATCTGGGTTTTTTTAATTCCAGTCAAATGTTTTTTTATTTATTTTAATAATTTATGTATTTACTTGTTACGTATATAACAGGAACATCCGTATATAAGCAGTAACATTCGTATATAACCCGAACATCCGTATATAATAGGAATCCGTATATAATAGGAACATTCGTATATAAAGAGGAACATCCGTATATGACGAAATCGGTATACAAAGAAGTTTGTGTTATCTCTGTACACATAAAAAAAGATCTTTAGACACTGCTTGAAGACAAGATTTGATTGTAATAAATGTTGTGCAAGATTACAGTTTGCGCTGAAGAAAATATATAAAAAAAAACAATTCTTAAAATTGCTTAAATGTGTTTAAAATATCTTTTTATTACTTTTATTAAATGAAAAAGTTTTTGAATAAAAAAACATGAAAAAAAATTGAATTGAATAAAAAAGAAATAGAAAAAAAAGAAATCAAAATATGAATTCGATAGCGTATAATTTCCAAGCGAATCCGCGCGAGACTCTTTAGTGATTTCAATGGCGGAAGAGAAAACTTTTCAGTGCATCGGCAGGAAGAAAAAGTAAAATTTGTGTTTGTTTGAAAATGATATAATTCATTTCGTATCATTGTTTTTTTACTTTTAAAAAAAAACTTTTATTAAATAATTAATAAATAATTTTTAATAATTTTTACTTTCTAGATGATTATCAATGCTGAAAGCAAACTAAACAGGAAAAGCTGTTAAGACTATTAATAATCCAAAAACTATCAAATTTAATATCACCATTTAGAATTTTTTTAAGTAATTAAAAATATCAGAACATCACTATTTAGCAGTCCCTAGCAACGGTTCAACAACCGCAGTAATATTATTTTTTTTTAATTCCTGCAATTTTTTTTATTATAATCAACTCGACTCCTCTTTAAACGAAATAGTTGCGGGGGGTCGTCTCCAATTCGATTCTGAAAGGTTGAAATGATACACGGGTGAGACAAGGTATTTATTTTCCCCCACGGGAATGTGAATATGAAGCTTATCTTGACGTCGCTTTCCTCCTAGATGTTTCTCTCGGGACTCGAGAAATAATAAGAGGAACGAAAGATGTAAAAGAAAGTAAACCGAAGCGAAGGAGCGAAACAATTAAGAGGAGACAACAAGACAAAGAGACGGGGAGAAGCAGACAGAAAAGAAAAATTTTAAAATTCTTAAAGTTGTCGTGTTTGTTAAACAAGTTTCAATTTTTTTTCGGTTTTCTAATCTTCTTTGTAGCTTCATCATAAAAAATTTGTATTATATTATTATGATGATTATCATAATCCAGATTGTCATCTAAAACTAATTTTGTGAATAAGTTTATTTTAATTCTTTAATTTTACTCTTTTTTTTTGTTTATCACTTTCACACATCTATCCATTCATCTCTGGTTTTCCTTTTCTCTTTATCTCTCTACTTCTCTTTTCCTCCCTCTTTCCTTCCCTCTCTCTCCCTCTCTCTCTCCCATCCTCTCTTTTTATCTCTTTTTATTCCTCGTTTTGAGTCTATCTAATCTAATTTTATAAACCGAAATATCGAGGTTGGCAGTGTTTTCTCTCTTTTTACAACCTTTTATAACGCGCGCGGAGAGAATTTGAATCGCCCATCCCTGTTCCTTTCCCGCCATTCCGCGAATGAAAAACAATAATAACGACGGATGCAAATGGCCGCCATATTTTTCACCACTTGTTTTAATGCATTTTTATTTTTGTCGTGCGAATAATTTGATTATTGCGTTTTCAGTTACGATTTCATGATTGGAATTATTCTCTAGCATCAAAAGGAGATGAAAAAAAAACCGGCCGCTATGAAGCTGTCTGATACAATTATATAAATGTAAATTATTAATAATAAAAAAATAATTTATTACAATTATTCAGTTTAAAAAAAATTTTTAATATATTTAATATGAATATATTAATATAATTGTATAAATAAATTAATACGTTTTTCTTTTTTTGGAGCTGTGAAACCATGTGAATGAAAAAAATCAAAAGAATAACAGAACAAAACTAAAAAACAAAAAATGAAAGAAAACTTAAATACAGAAAGAAAGAGTAAAATAAAAATAGAGAAAAAAAATAGAGATTAATAGAAAGAAAGGAAATAAAGCGAATAAAAAGGTGGAAGAAAAGAAAAAAATAAATATTAAAAAGTCAAATTTGTTATAGTTTTTTAAACAATTATTCATTCTATTGATTAATGTTTTTACCCATTATGACAGTCAATCGATCGATCAATCAATCAGTTAATTTATCTAACTTTTTTGATTAAAAATATCGAATAATAATCTTTATTTATTCGACCATCTATGACCAATAAATATTTTTCATACTGTAAATCGATTCATGCTCTTCTTCATCTTATTCAAACAAGTAATTAATCATTCATTTACAAACAAGTGATTGTGCATTCATTCATGAGGAAATAGTTATGCAATAATTTATTAGAAAATAATTATGTTTTTAATCACAATCAACTTATTATGCATTCATTTACAATTTAGTATTTATGCATTAAATTACTCTTATTACAGTCGCTCCATCTAGCGTATAAATAATTAATAAATTTATATGTTCATTCTTTTGTTTATTCAATCCTCCATTCAATCCTGCACTCAATCCTTTATTCAATCCTTCATTTCAATCATGCACTCAATCCTCCATTCAATCCTCCTTTCAATTCTTCATTCAATTCTTCACAATGGACACAAAAATCTAATAAATTATTTTGTTTTCTAAAGACTTCCTCATCTTCACTTTTCCAAATGAACCACCCAATAATCTGTCTAGCACTCTTTACTCTTCTCTTCGCCTGCACTCTTGCTGCCTGGGATTTTCCCGATGAACCAAGGCACCTCAGGATCTCAAGGGGTAAAACGTTGAATGACATTTAAAAAAAAATTTATTTGTTATTTGGTGATTGGTCGGTGTGTTTTTACTACTTAACGTGAGAACGTTTTGATGTGTAACAAGTGCAATTTTATGCATTAAGCAAGAAACTCATTTGATTAAAAAAAACTTGTTAGTTGAGTAGATAAAACTATAATTTTCAATGATAATTCAAACAAATAAAATTAATTTTTACTAAATAACTCAAACAAATAGAATTAATTGGTGTCAAATATTCAAAGTATTATAATAATTTATTATAATTTATTAATTTCCAATTTCCTTGTTTCTAATAAATCTACCATTCAGAACCAAGTTACGACGGTGGTGATGACGCTTTCATCAGATACGTCAAACGTCGTTTCGAGAAACCTTCACCCGATGATGTCAAGTTTTTCTACCCTTCATCCTCATTGGACGACGATCAGGATGGCTCCTTCGCCGGCTCCGCCCCTGACAAGCGTTACATGCGTTTCGGAAAGCGTTACATGAGGTTCGGGAAATAAACATCTCATCTGTTTCCATTGGTTGATGAAAGGAAACAAAACAAAACCAGCCCATGAGATGTTGGAAAACGAACAAACCGTTTTGAAAACATGAATTTTTAGAGATTTTTTTTTGTTATTCTTTTTACAATCAAAAAATGTTTTTTCTGCTTTTAAGAAATATGTGTGTACCTATTACGAACTACGAATGAAAGTTTTATAAATAATTTCAAACGAAATAAATTGACAAGAAAGTTTTTGAGAAAAAAAATTGGACAGATGAAAACTTGAAATTTTTTTTCAAAATAATGTTAAAATTTCTTCCATCAATAAAACATAAAATTTAGGATAAAATCCAGGGAATGGTACAAAATTTTAGAAAATTGTCCATCTAAAAACACAATCATACAATTTTGCCATATAATTTCACCAGTATAACAAAAACAAGTATCACAAAACCGTTGCAAAGTATAACCAATGCAAAATTGCGACTAATTTTACTCAAATCCGTGTTACATTGTAAACTGTAGCTTGTAACCAATATATAACTAGCATTACTAAAATTTCTTCTTCAACTTTCTTTCTGATACTATAATTTATTAAAAAAAATTCCGTTTTATACTAATTAACTTGCACGATTATGTAATAATTAAAAATTAAGATTTAACTGAAGAGTTCGTACATCCCTATTTATATATATATATGCACAGCAATGAATGAATGAATAGGCGTTATACATGAACACTTCTCAAGCTAGTTTGGTCCCACCTAGTTTTTTTTCGATCTTGTTGTAGTTTTTAGATTTTAGTTGTTTTCGTAGACCCAAGTTTTTCGGTTAGTTCAAAATTTGAGTTTTTTTTTAATACAACAAATGTAACTTTGTATAACTTTTTTGTTTATAATTATAAAGCTTGTTTGGGTTGTCCACCTATAATGATTTCACGACACCATCATAACCGGTGTTTAATTATTAGTCATTGAAATTCAAAAAACAATAAAAAAAACAATATTCAACTTTTTAAAAGATTATGGTAGCGGAGTTATACTAGCGGGGTACCCAGCGTTGCTTGAGGTTTTTCTATCGTTTTTCTCTCTTGCTCCCGTTTCCTTCCCAGCTAAGCTCGCGTTTATAACTAGCGGTTTTAAAGACCTCGAAAATGTCATGCCAGTCCTGGAACGACTGGAACCGGAGAAACGTCCTTACGCCGAAAGGTCCCGGCGCCAAGCCGGTCGCGCCAAAACCTCCTGTTTAGATGTATAAAACGTTTTCAAATTTTTGCAATTTTTTGTAAACTAGAGATAGAACTAATTAATCTTATCTTATAAATCCTCGTTTTTACATTTCTCTTAACGTATAAATGTTGCGTGAATTTCCTAGAATACCTATCTCTAGTGTTGTTATTAATATTATTAATATCATTAATATCATGTTATCATATCCATATCATTAATATGCGCGCTCAAAAATTAGTGTTTATGTACCTTGTTAGAGGTTGGTCGTGAACAAAAATAAAACTTGGATATTCCGTGGTTGTTTGATAACTTTTATATTATTAGGCGGCTTTACAGTACTTTAAAGTTTTTAGTTGCAAATTGAATTTGAGATGAAAGGCCTCAAGTGACCACTTTGGAAAGAGTTCATGTAAGAAATAAAACTGTGAAATAGTTTGTTTTGTTTTTGTTTTTTTTTTGGATGGGCAATTACCATAACTTCGTGCGCTTAAAACCATGCAGATATTTTGAGAAATTCATCAATGGTTTTCATGAATATTCATTTGTACTTGCTCAAGCCCCAAGTAGATGACATCACACCTGAACAACGCTCTTTTATTTGTCAGCTGTAAAGAGCTTTTAGGTATTTATTAGTGTTATGAAATGTGCTATTCAAGGAACGTGGCCAGAGTTTTAAGGTTGGGGGAAGCTAATAAACAATTTTGAAAGACTAAAAAATAGATTAATAAGAGTATTAGTGTATACCGATATTATTTCTATTCTGATACCAAACACTGAGCCCTACGGGAAGGAGTGCAGCAGTGCAGCAGCACCAGGGGCCCATGAAAGTTTAGGGGTCCATGAGCAGTAGATAATAAAGAGGGTTTCGAAAATTTAACTTGCGTTTCAGAAGATTGAAAAGAAGGGCTTAGAAACAAAGTCTTGCACAGGCACATCATTTTATTAAACCTCTCCAGGAGGGCCCTGCCAAACACTTTCTGATCGTCACCCAAAACGTCCTGGCGCCCCGTACGGGTACGGCTGCTACGGGTACCAAAAAGTCGCCTATACCGTTGGAGGTACATTCATGTAGTGTAGGTATAATATTAATCGAATTAAAAGTTTTGCTTAAGTTCAGTTAATATTCTTAATGTTGGTGATACGCTAATCGTATTCGTATTCGGCTGAATAATCGGTCCAATTATATTCATATTCGACCGGGCAGTGATAATCATTTTTTATTAATTTTGTTTTGGTATAGTTTTAATTTAATTCTAATTCTCTGTACGTTTTAGTAACAACTGTTTACTGTTTTCTAAAGAAAAAAAAAAGTATTTTCTTATCTTACCTGCTCGGTTCAGCCCATCCCTACAGCTGTAATTGAGTGTTTATTTTTGTTTTAGAAGGTGTGCTCATGTCTCGCGATGTCTCCAAGAAGTGTTTGTGTGACTGATTAGTAATTACTAGTAATTAGTGATTACATAACATAACATGGCTTGAATTTGTTCAGAAGACTTAAAGCCTGTGTTAGAAAATAAACAAAAAAATTAAAATTAATGAATGAAATCTACTATTAATTAATATTATTTTTTTTCAGTTACCTTTTTTACTACCTCTTATCCGCCATTACCGTGAAGAAACCATAAAATGTCAACAACCTTCACATCAAGCTCTCTTCTACTTTCTCTGATGGTGGTAATTATATATTTGATTCTCATGTTATTTTAATAGAAAATAACCAAAAAACTCATTACATTATGGTTGTTGTAAGAATAAAATTTATCTTAAGATAAATTATATTATTATTATTATTATTATTGTTTGAAATTCATTCGAATTCTTACTCATTGGTTGAGCCACGATAGCGTGGGCGGGTTGGATTGTTCTGCTTGAAGTACAAACGTCACAGGACAAATAAACATCCGATAGGCTCAGACTGAATACAATAATAATAATAACACTAATAATAATAAAAATATGATTTTGTCATTTCTATTTGCTTATGTTTTTATTCGATTAAACAATCATAGAGCTTTAATCATATGAAGAATAGTTGAATTAAATAAAATATTTAGGAAATAAATCATTATATTGATTGATTTTATTCAACTTTACACATTGTGTTTGTTGATGGAGATGAAATCTTGGAATGCAAATTTTGAACACTTCCCACCATCTGTCTAGAGTTCTGTCATCTGTCATCCTGCCGTCGTGGGTTCAAATCTCAGTCACGGCGAGGCGTAATTCCGTTGAGCAAGGAATTCACTCACACTGCTCAGGCCAACTCAGCCTTTCATCCTTCACTGGTCGATAAATGAGTACCAGTTTCACGACTGGGGGTAATAGGGTTCGGCACATTCCTATTTCGGAGACACGTGCGGGTGGCAGGTAATACTGTGTGATCCCATATGCACGAGTCGTTCCCGGCGCCTCTGAAGCTTTGCAACTGGCGCTTCTAATCGATCCTACTACTACTACTACTACTGAAATGTCAGGATGTGCTAATGCTGGAAAATAATGCACGATACAAATGTTTTCAACATCAATTAGACAATTCATTGATAGCAATTAAAGTATTTACATTTCATACTGTTAGCAACATAAACAGAGGCCAACAACTAAAAGCAAAACAGAGCTTTAAAATTATTTACAGTTTTAATTTGTAGATAACCAGAGAAATGAAAACTCATCTCTTAAGTTATTTATTAAAGTCACTTGTTTTTATTTTCTTCCTCTGTTTTTTTTTCCAGCTCGTACCGACACTCGTAGAGTCGAGCTGGTGTCCAGGTGACTTGAAGTGGCACAAGTCCAAAAACTGGAGCCGCGGAAAGTGTTGCACTCTAGTCAGCTGCGAACCAGGTTTTTATTATTTTATTTCTCTTTTAACACGCCTTTTCCAAGACAAGTCTTGCTCGAAGGCGAGAAAGGGTACTTGCAAAGGCAGCTATTTATAGGCGCCTACCCTTTTAGCAATGCCAGTGAACTCCTTGCTTATGGGAGTTACGCTGGTGACGCCGGCGAGGTTCGACCTGCCGACCTAACGATCGACAAGCGAACGCTCTACCGCTCTGTCACCAGTGCCTCTTGTTAAAGTTACATGTATTATTTTTTTAAATTAATTCGAAATTTCTTATTTATATTTCTCGCTCTTTCGATCGTTTGCACCAAACTTTATTATTATAATTTCGACTTACAAACAGGTTACGGAGCAGTGCCTTGCCACGGAGGCTCCGAATCCGTGTGTCGTCCCTGCAACAAGACCCACTACCAAAACTCTAGTTGTTTCTCCAACAACCAGTTTTGCATTTGTCATGTTAGAAGAGACTGTGAACCTGGTGAGCGGTGGTGGTGATGATGATGATTATGGTGGTGATGATGATGATTATGGTGGTGGTGATGATGATGATTATGGTGGTGATGATGATGATTATGGTGGTAATGATGATGATTATGATGATGCTGGTGATGATGATGATTATGGTGGTGTTGGTGGTAATGATGATGATTATGATGATGCTGGTGATAATGATGATTATGGTGGTGATGGTGTTGGTGGTAATGATGATGATTATGATGATGCTGGTGATGATGATGATGAATTCAATGTATTTAGAATAAAATGGTGGTTAAAACATTTAAAATAGGAAAACTTCTCATCAAAGAGGGAGACACAACAAGAGAGAACGAGTGCTCAACAGGAATTCCCAACAGTCAGTTAACTATTTTATTTCGTTATTTATTTTAAATGTTATTATTTATTTATTTATTTAAAATAAATAAATTAATACCACAATGGTAACATTTATACTAATAATAAATCTAATTAAAAAATTGGACTATTTTTCAAATGGCATAAATCTTAAAGGATTACAAAGCCACCGCACAAATGCATATTTAATTTTTTATTTATATTAAAATCTTTTTTTAGAGCATTTTTAATAATAATAACAGTAACAATAATAGTTCATTTTAAATATAAATAAACCTTAAAACAATAACAATAATAATAATTATTACTATTATTATTATTCAGGTCATCTGCCGATAATGTTAGTAATCTGCAAGTTGTTTAAATGAATGTTGTTTTTATGCACTCCAAATTTGATAAAACTCCCGCTAATCAACCTAGCGAAACAGCGTAGTGAAAAGCATAAAAAATCTTTTTAAATTGAAACAAGCAGTTAAACTGTACGACAGCTCACATTCGGGTTTTTTTACTAGGCAAATGGTTTTTTCGAAGCAACTTTTTCGAGTTTTCAATAGTAACTTCAATCGTGTGGCTGGCAAACCCTTTGGAGGAAAATTAAACCTACATCATTCTGTCAAATAGTAGCCTGTTATTACTTTTTTCCCCAGCATCATAATCGCAAAAACATCTCAAGAATCAAAATCACAATAGACATTGAGTTACACACTTATTATGTACACAGTCATTTATTTAACTGACTGCTGTTTTTTAGTTTGAACATTATACTAGTCTAGTCTTGTAATTTTTTTTTTACAAGAGCAGATTTATATTTTAATAATAACCAATATTTTATTGGTGTCATTTGCAAAGGCGAAGCTAGGGTTTCGGGCACCGGGGGCTACATATAACCTACTTTACCTCCAAAAATAAGTGATGACCAGGGTGGGGGTTGTAGGTACTTTTTCAAAACTTTTATGATGATTTCAAGTTATTACTAAGCTATATTATTTATCATGTTTCAGATTTCGCAGCACGAAATTCAATTCTCCGACTCCCACCAATCCTTCAATTTTTCCCCCACCCACTTCCATTCTTTCCGTCACTGTCAATCTTCCCTCCAACAGTGAACCGTTTTTTTCGAAAGGTAATTTCATGAAGAAATATGTCGTCATAAAATTTATTGATTTCAATTATATTATTCATGGCTGTATTTTATCTAAAAATCTTCATATAAATATAATTATAAGAAGAATTATTATTCAAAAGAATCTTTTTTAAAGCTGCTGCAAAATTTATTATTGAAAAATAATAAATTTTTAATTTGTTGGAGAATTATTATTCTAAATAATTTTTTTTTAATTTTTAACCAGTTGAAATCGTCGTTATCTGTATCTTCGTCATATCAGGGATTTTGGTTTTGATTGGCACTGTTGCCGCTTGTCGTAAGTTAAAACGAGGTAAATATTTGCTAAGTTGTTTTATTTTTTTTAATTATTAATATAAACTATTATTAGAATTCTAGTAAAAAAGGAAATATAAAAAGAGAGATAACATAATAATCCGTATATCTCGGCCTAATTTTTCATCCATCAAACTGAACGTTGAGCATTGCACTATTTGAGGCCCTAGCATGAAGACATGGATCAGATAGTATCCACAGATCTGCTGCAAATATAAATTTAATTTTTTTAAACAAAACAAATTAAACATTATAATTATCGTCAATGCGAGTAACTTTTCCTATCGATCAACTGATATTTGTTTTTGTCGTAACAGAAAAATCTCCATCGTTCGTCTTCAATTTCAACGACGGCTCCGATAAGGAAAAAAACAACAACTCAAACGGAACAACGCAATTCATCCAACTCAAAGAAAAAGAGGATGATGAGGATGCCACTTGAATTTTTGTATTAACACGTCTTTAAACCAACCGTCAAACCATGGAGTCACTCTTCCGTGTCATTTTGTATGAAAATGGGCTCTGAAAATCTATCAGTTCAATGATTTGATAGCCGTTTTGATATTCTGTGTTGATATTCTGTGATAATGTTTTTTTTTTTTGGTATTTTATGTGAACAGATATCGTATTTTTACTCATATGACGTGCACTCTCACGTACCTGGAAAGGTCATAAAAAGAATGTTTCTATATTAATCTGAAAATTTAAATATGTTAAATGTATTTTTAATAATATATATAATACATTTTATTAATCAATGTGTTTATTTATAAAAAGCCACATCCTTTTTTAACCCATCTCCAGATTGTCATAGATGCACGTTATATGCGAAAAATACGGTACATAATGAGAAGCTAATTCCTCGCTGCTTCAATTCCGGTGAACATTCCATTTTTCTGTAAACACTTGCAATTAGAAATTATCGTTTATTCAACTGCATAAATTTCTGATTTTTATTTTAAATACAACCTGACATAATAACTTCATCAGGTTTTTTTATGTATAAATTTATAAGCTAACTGACTTTCTGTACCACAGCTATATGTAATAGGCTAATTACTTTTATGTACTTCACATATAGGTTATTTGTTTTATGTTCGGGGTAGCGACGAGACCAGATGCCCCCCCCCCCGGACCAAATCTTTCTCCCTCCAGAAAAATTGTTTGCTTCTCAGGAAAATTGCTGAATAAAGCGTTTTTAAATAATTATTTGTTTAGAAGTGCATTTTTACAGTTTTACTGAGTATGCAGGAAAATGTCATAAAAAATAGTACTGCTAAGAAAACTTATAAAGTTTTCACTGTAAAGCCCTGATTTTTACTGTTGTCTACGCTTGCCTCCTTTTGAACGTGTAAATACTTTCAGATCTTTCTGCGAAACTCAAGAAGTTCAAAAGAGTAGCAATATTTCTTCTTTAAATGTTTTCATTTAAATGTTTTTATTTAACTTCCCTCGTCTCTCTGTTTGTTTGTTTGTTTGTCTGTGGTGATCAAAAATAGGTTAGTAGGCGTGGCCAAGTGTATTCATTGGCCTCGTTGAATTCCCGCATTTTTAAGAGTTTCCTGATGTAACCAAAGACTATATAGACGCCTGAATTATGGAGATATAAACGGCTCAACTCAAACTCGTACGTCTTCATGCGATTTTTAACTGCGACTGCCTACCTTAAATCAATTAAAATTAATCAAAATCGATTTTATATGAAAATTAGTGTTGTTGTAATAAACAAAATTAATAATAAAAATCAAATAAAAAATACAAGATTGAGCGTAACGGTTGTTTAAGATTCAAAAATTTTAGTTCGTTGACTCAGATAAAGAAGCAAAATAAAAACTTTTTTTTTAAATTTATTTTGTATCTTTACTTGTTTGTTATTTTTATTACACTTTATTAATGTTATTTGTTTAAATGTGCGTGTCATGTTAGTTATCAATAATTAAATGTCGAATTTTTTGAAGTTATTTCTATCGAATCCAAAGCAAAGGGCACCAGAAGTATAGATCGATTTTTCAGATAGTACTAACAATTTAAGAGCAACATAGAAAAAAAACTTAAATGTTTGCTATTTGACGAAAACGTCAACCACTGGTAGTTAACTGGAAGCCACTTAGACTGACTTAGAGCTACAATTCAAAGCAGTAGCAAAAGCATATATATATAGAATTAGCGGGGTAACCCGGCGTTGCTCGGGGTGTTCAGAGGTTTTGTTATCGTTCTTCTCTCTTGCTCCCGTTTCTTTCCCCGCTTGTTCTCCTGTTTCGGATCGCTTTCTCGTTCCCGCTTGCTCTCTCGTTCCCGCTTGCTCTCTCGTTCCCGTTCCCGCTCATTTTTCTTCTCCATTCTTTCCTAACCTCTTTTAGCACATAAAACGTAAAATAGATTTGCTGAGACTGGCTAAAAGTAGCTCGGGGTTTTAAAAGGTTTTTCTATCGTTTTCTCTCTTGCTCCCGTTTCCTTCTTTGCTTGTTTTCCCGCTTCCGGTCGCTTTCCCGTTCCCGCTCGCTCTCATTTTTTCCTAACTTCTTTCAGTCCATAAAACGTAGAATATATATATATATATATATATATATATATATATATATATATATATATATATATATATATATATATATATATATATATATATATATATATATATATATATATATATATATATAATTTACATAAATAAAATATATTTATAAAAAAAATTTATCTTTAATTTAAATTTTACAGCTTCCTTAAAAAGCAACTTAATTGAATGTCATATCAAAATAATTATTATTCATCAAATATCAACTATTGTTTAGTTGTCGTCACCTGCCAAATCAACCTTACAAATAAACTCTCACAGGTTCGCCACTTCTTCCTCAATCGTTTTGCTCTCGTGATATACAAAACTTTAATTGTTGCTTTTCTAAAATAAGTCTATTTCAACTTATTTTTTAGTTAAATAATACTATTTTAAACAACAGAATTTGTTCCACATCAACGAAAAATGGCAAAGTTAGATAAGAAAATCACACAACATTATATGACTCTACCTCAAGAAGATAATCAAATCCAGGTATTCAATTTACTCACACTAGTCACATTCGCTCACCTTTTCTCAAACACACCTGAACTCACCCATTCAACCAACAATTCAATAATTAACTAACTAAACATTACTTTATTTACATCACAGGTACAGTACGTCTGGATAGATGGTTCAGGGGAAAATGTAAGGTGCAAAACAAAAACTGTCGATTTCATACCTGAAAAACCCGAAGGTAAGAAATGAGCTCACTGCATATTCATGAAGGAGGCTAGAATTATTTGATCATCATTATTATATTACAAATGCATAATTTATTAATTTTTCATTCCAGATCTTCCCATCTGGAATTACGATGGTTCCAGTACTGGGCAAGGCAAAGGGAAAAACTCTGACATGTATTTGAAACCAGTGGCTTTGTTTAGGGATCCGTTTAGGAGGGGTAACAACAAACTTGCCCTTTGTGAGACCTTCAAGTATAACATGGCTCCTACTGGTGAGTACCCAAACAAACTGATTTGCATATTAAAATGAATTACATGCATATTTAAATAAACTGATTTGCATATTAAAATGAATTACATGCATATTTAAATGAGCATATTTTAATAACTGATTTTTTCCGATAAGCTTGTTTTTTAGATAAATTATATGCGTGTTTTTTTAATTATTGCATAATTTGAATATTTTATTTAAATGAGTTGATATTTTCTCTTTTTAGAGACCAACCACAGAGATGAGTGTGTTAAAATTATGAATGAAGCCAAGGAATTCTACCCGTGGTTCGGAATCGAACAGGAGTACGTCCTTCTGGATATTTATGGCCGTCCCCTGGGTTGGCCCAAAAAGGGGTCTCCACGCCCCCAAGGTTTGTAAATTTTTATTTTGTTTAAATTGCATTTAAATTTTAGAAATAAACAGAATAGTTTTAAGAAATAAGGATATTTAAACTAAATAATTTATTTAAAAAAAATTTAAATTTGTTCAAACACAATATTACTAAAAGTTTAAAGGTTCATTTAAATTTTCGAAACCTCTGCACACCTGTACCGCTTCTCAGCTGAAAGAGTACACCTGATTGTTGCAGGTATACAATCAATGTGAACTTAACCTTTGTATTTTTTTTTTGCATAGGTCCTTACTATTGCAGCGTCGGGGCTGACAGAGCTTACGGTCAAGACATTCTCGAATGTCACTACAGGGCTTGCTTGTATGCTGGCGTCAAGATAGCAGGAACCAACGCTGAGGTCATGCCTGCTCAGTGGGAATTCCAGGTTAGATATTTTTTATGTTCTAGTATTTGTTTTTTTTTTTAATTAATTTAATGAAAAAAGTTAACTTTCAAATTCTCAAAGTTTTTTTGAGTAAACAAATTTTTTTGGGTAAAAATGATAAACATACATTTCTACATTCCAGGTTGGGCCGTGCGAAGGAGTTGACGTGGCCGACCACCTGTGGATGGCCCGCTACATCCTACACAAGGTGGCCGAAGATTTTGGCGTCGTCGTGACCTTTGATCCCAAGCCGATGCCAGGAGGAGACTGGAATGGATCTGGTGCTCACTGCAACTACAGCACCATTCAAATGAGAAACCCTGGTGGAATCAAGTAAGTTTTTTTTTATTTTAGTTTATTGTAGATGATATTAATCTGAGTTATCTAAAGAAGATTTCCACTTTCGTCTATCATCTTACGTTATATCATCTTTAATTCAGTTACTCATTTTTTTTCTTTTTTCAAACAGAGACATTTACGAGGCCCTATTTAAACTGGCAGAAAAACACGAATTGCACATCAAGGCTTACGACCCCCACAACGGAGAAGACAACAAGAGAAGGCTTACGGGTCTCCATGAAACTACCAACATCAACAAATTCACTTTCGGAGTTGCTAGCAGACAGGCTAGCATCAGAATCCCCCGACAGGCATGCTTTTATAATCTAATAATTCTACTACTACTACTACTACTACTACTCATAATAATAATATAGTAATACGTGGTTGAATTTAATTATTCATATCATTAATATTTAAATTTTAATCATCAAGTGTTGAACTTTATTATTCATATTGTTAATATTTATATTTTTATAGTTAGGTGGCGAATATTCAGATTAATAATATTTATATTGTATTCGTCAGGTGGCAGAGGACAACTGCGGTTACCTAGAAGACAGACGACCAGCAGCCAATTGCGATCCATACAGAGTTACATCTGTTATTGTCAAGACAACCTGTCTTTAACAACGAAAAATTAAATTGCGAACTCATAGGAAACTTCCGTTCATTAATAAAACATAAAATTCAAAATAAAATCCAGAGGACTGCATAAATTTTAGAGAATTGTCTATCTAAAAAAAACAATCATACAATTTTGACATTTACTTTGACCACTATAACAAGCATAAGTATTCCAAAACCGTTGCAAAGTAGAACCAATGCTAAACCGCGATTAATGTAACTCAAGCCCGTGTTAAGTTGAAACCGGCAACTTTAACCGATATTTAACCAGCGTTGAGTAAAATACTGTTCAAATGTAATTCAAATACAAAATAAAATACTTTGATAAAAATATTTCAAATACAAAATATAAGTAGGTTTCTTGAAAATGTTTCAAATACAAAATGCATTAAAGTATTTCACTGCAAAATACTAAAATACTTTTTATAGCTGGGAAGACAGTGACACTAACGTTACTTTAATTTCTTCAAGTTTATTTTAATACTGTTATTTAGTAAAACATTCCGTTTTACACTAAGTAATTTACACAATTATGTAGTAATTAAGATTCATCTTAAAAGTCCGCACATCCCTATATCTATATGCACAGCAATGAATGAAATAGCGCGTTGCAGAGAACGTGTCTGTCTGTAGTTGGTTTCTTCAACTTTTTTTTCGTTTTCGCAGTTTTTTTCAGATTAGTTTTTTCGCAGACCATTTTTTCGGTTAGTTCAATTTTTTTTATTCATAATTTTTTCGGGTTGTATATTAAAACACGAGTCAAAACCGTTTTTTAATTATTTAGCCATTAAAGGCTAATGAAATAATGAACAAAATTTATTTAATGTTTTTTTATTTAAATTATCGGTAACTAAATAATAATTAAAAACACAACAATCGCGAAGTAGTGCAGATTGGGTAAATTATAAACGAACTGTGGACAAATACGAATCAGTATCTGAAGGTTTGCTAGAAGTTTTACCAAGTGAAGACTGACAAGAATGTAAAAATTTTGATAAACTTTTGAAACATTATTAACAAACAAGAATGTAACAATTTTGATAAGCTTTTAAAGCATTATTAACAAACAAGAATGTAACAATTTTGATAAACTTTTGAAACATTATTAACAAACAAGGATGTAACAATTTTGATAAGCTTTTGAAACATTATTAACAAACAAGAATGTAACAATTTTGATAAGCTTTTAAAGCATTATTAACAAACAAGAATGTAACAATTTTGATAAGCTTTTAAAACATTATTAACAAACAAAGGATGTAACAATTTTGATAAACTTTTGAAACATTACTAACAAACAAAGAATGTAACAATTTTGATAAACTTTTAAAACATTATTAACAAACAAAGGATGTAACAATTTTGATAAACTTTTAAAACATTATTAACAAACAAAGGATGTAACAATTTTGATAAACTTTTAAAGCATTATTAACAAACAAAGGATGTAACAATTTTGATAAGCTTTTAAAACATTACTAACAAACAAAGGTTATCTGACTTGGAAGCAAACAAGTGAAGGAAAAAACGGAGTTTTTTTTAACACAAACTTTGATTTCAAATACACTCAATGTGTGTCTGTGTGTCTGTGTGTATGTATACGAAAGATGTTCAAATTAAGTTTTTTTTTTATTGAATCATGTATTGTCATCCAATATAAAGATTTGCTGAAAATTTCAGCTTCCTAGCTAGTCAAAAAGCTGGTTAAATTTTACTTGCAAGGTTTGTGTACAGAGAAAGCCACACACACACACAAACAGAGATTGTCACCTAAATAAAAGTTTGTTAAAAAAGCTTAAATAACTTGAGTTGGTGGAGGCCCTAGTACCCCAAAACCCAGGAGGAGCGTCATTTCAGTAATTCCTGGGGGGGGAACTTTTTTCGAAAATTTATTGTGCACACATTTTCTAACAAATCTATACTTTTGCCTCCAAAAAATAGCTGATGACCAGGGGAGGGTGTTGGAGGTAGATTTTCAAAAACTTCTCTTCAATTCCATATACTTTTGTCTCCAAAAATAGCTGATGACCGAGGGGGGTAATCGGAGGTACTTTTTCTCAAATGACGCCCCCGCATAGACCCCCATAATCCATTTACGTCATTTGTTTAGAATCTCATTGAAAGTTAATTCCACCTCGCTTAAGGTGAGCCAGACTTAAACCTGAGTAAAAGGGGAAGGGTAAAAAATAAAGAGACACAAATTCTTTTGCTATTTTTATTTTAAAACACTTGGTTACAAAAATTAAAAAAAAATATAAAGTTCATGATGATGATGATGATGATGATGATGATGATGATGATGATGATGATGATGATGATGATGATGATGATGATGATGATGATGATGATGATGATGATGATGATGATGATGATGATGATGATGATGATGATGATGATGATGATGATGATGATGATGATGATGATGATGATGATGATGATGATGATGATGATGATGATGATGATGATGATGATGATGATGATGATGATGATGATGATGATGATGATGATGATGATGATGATGATGATGATGATGATGATGATGATGATGATGATGATGATGATGATGATGATGATGATGATGATGATGATGATGATGATGATGATGATGATGATGATGATGATGATGATGATGATGATGATGATGATGATGATGATGATGATGATGATGATGATGATGATGATGATGATGATGATGATGATGATGATGATGATGATGATGATGATGATGATGATGATGATGATGATGATGATGATGATGATGATGATGATGATGATGATGATGATGATGATGATGATAGACATAGCTAAGAGAGGTTACGGTGAAACACTCGTAACCTATTTGCGTTAATTTTATAAAAATATAAACAGAACTTGAGTTTTTTAAAGCTGATGAAATATAAGCAAAGCGCGTTTCTCAATTGTGACGTCAGTAATTATTATTATTTTTAATAATTTTATTACTAATTACCTATGAAACCAAGTCACGAATCGTAAAATAAATGCACGGCTTAAGGCTCGGAATGTTATGTTAATGCTTACTTTTTTTAAGAAAAACTATTTCACGATTATTTTTGTCATATTAACTCCTGCCATTTTGTCATATTAACTCCTCCCATTATGGCCATTTGAAAGCATTTTATCACACCTGCATTTAAAACACAAAAATTTTAAATATTATAAAGCCGTAGCCAATATTAAAGCTATTACACAACCACGGATTTTCCAAATTTTATTTTTATTCACCAATCTTTAGCAATCCATAGATCAATAGAGATGTGGTATATTTGTACGATAAGATCATTAAAAAATTTGGTATATTTGTTAAATTAGATCAATAAAAAATGCGGTATATTTGTAGAATTAAATCAATAAAAAAAGGCGGTATATTTGTAGAATTAAATCAATAAAAAGGCGGTATATTTGTAGATAACTCCGCCCACAGTTTCCGGCATCTGATTTTTTATTTGACTCGCCCCTAGCAAAACTATGCCATAAACTTTCTTTCTTGCTGGCTTTTTACTTTCTACTACCTGAGTCGTGTTAGAAAAGTTTGAGTCAATCTAACAACCCCATAAAAAAATTCCAACGTTTATAGAAAAAAAATTATTTCAAAAAGGCCTGTGACACGAATAACAACATGTATTTTACCATATAAACAGGCGTATACAGAAACCTGTTAGTAACGTTCATTTCAAAGAGAATCTTAACAACTGGCCCATTCATGAAATGTATTCGCCTAATTTTAATAATAGCCTATTTGTCGCACTACGCCTACGCTTACGAACTTACAGGTGAAACTGTTTTTAGTTTTGCTTAGCTGATGATACTTTTATGAAAGGACTAGCGGTGTTATCCGGTGTTGCCCGGGTTTTAGAAGTTTTTATATTTCTGGTTCTGATAATAAACAAATTCAAATTCAAAATTCATTGTTTTTCTCTCACTTTTTCTCTCACGCTCCATTTCGTTATCCGCTTGCGCTCGCTCTCATGCTCCTTCTCGCTCTCCTGCTTCCTCTGCTTTTACTGGTCGCTTTCCCGTTCTCTCACTCGCTTTCCTGCTCCCGCTAGCTTTCCGCTCCTGCTCCCACTAGCTTTCCGCTCATGCTCCCACTCGCTTTCCCACTCTTGCTAGTTCTGGCTTATGAAACAGGCCGGGCCGAGTTGTCGACGGGCCGGGCTGAGCCGTGAAAAAATCGACCCGTGCAGTACTGTACTGTGGATGCACGGTTTAAATTTTCTAATTTAGCTGTTAGGAGATTAACTGAACGTTATAACTTCCTGTATTAGTCATCTTGTAAGGATCCGAGTATTTCAATGTTATACGCATGTCGTGTTCGTAATCGGTCGAATAGTTGGTCCAATGATGTAACCAGCTAAAACGTTGGTCCAATTAAAATTATTCGGTCGAATAGTGATAATCACCTTTTATTTTAATTGTATTCTATCTGTTTTGTTTCAACTTTAATTCTGCCCTTGCTTTGTAGAAAACATTAATCGGCTGTGTTTCTAGTAAAGCAATATCTTATCTTGCTTATTCAGTATAAGCCTTAGCTGAGATTGAATAATTCGAATAGTTTTTTAGCTCACGAAACATTTCAAGAGGTTCTTATATTTATATTAATAGATAGTTTTAATTTGATTTTATTAAAATGTTTTTAATAAGAACTTAAGTTTTTTAGTTACAATTATTTTAATATTATTAATTATAAATGAATTATAATAAATAATATCTTTTTTTAGTTTCTTGTCGTACAACAAAGAAGATGTCGACAGTCTTTCTATCAAAGTCACTTCTTCTTCTTCTTCTTCTTCTTCTTACAATAATGGTTATCTTATGTTTTCAGTTTCACTGTAATGCAGATTTAAAAAAAAATATAAAACTAATAATATTACTAATGAAATAATATTTATAATAAGATTTATCTAAGATAAATTATATTATTTTATTATGTTATGGCTTCTAAGTCATTCTTGTTCTTACTCATCAGCTGAGTCATGATCATAAGAGATTGAGTGACTGTGATTGTTCTGCTTGAAGTATAATACGTCATACTCCCAATATTAAACATGAAGCATTTTTAAACGTCTGATAGATTCAAACTATTACTATAATCAGAGCCAGACTGGCTAGACTATGCCTACCTGGCATAAAGAAAAGTTTTCAGACTGAAACTTGTTTCTACTTTTCCTTCCAAAAAAGTCATTGACCTGGTAGGGAAGGTAAATTCCTCGAATAAAATTCTATAACCGGGTGGGAAATAAATCCCTACAACAAAAAGTTCAATACAGGTGGTTTGACACCTTAATCATTGAAAAATATTGGCCTACCTGGTGATTGCTAGTTAGCCAGTTGGTCCAGTCCGGGTCTGACTATAATCTTAAATATATAATTTTGTCATTTTTATTGGCTTATATTTTTATGATTAAAAAATAAACAAAGAAATACAATTACCTAGAATATATAATAAATTTTAATAAAATAATTAAAACAAAAATTAATATTAACTGCTTTTATTCAACTTCACAATTCTGTGTTTTGACCAAGATCAAATCTTTGAGTAAGCGTTTCAATTACTCCTGACCGCTTAGACCTTTGAAACTTTCAAAATAGGGTTAAGCTAGAATGTTTAAAACATCAAGTAATTGATCATAATTAATGCATTTACATTTCATATAAAACTTAAAAAATGGGCTACCCAAGTAATTATAGGTATCTAGGTATCCTAAATATCTAGATCTACATGAGGCTATGGCCTACTAGAAGTATAACACTTTAAATTCAAAGTTTTGTTTGAAGGCTGTAATGGGTTGGTTGAGATGAAAAATTCAATAAAAGAATTTTTTAAATTCAATTTTAGTCACTTGTTTTCATTGTCAACTTTCTATATTTTGTTAAGCTTGTGCAAGCATTTGGACAGCTAAATCAATGTCCGGGAGAGCTGATGTGGCATAAGCCAAAGAAATGGACTCATGGAAAGTGTTGCACATTGGTCAACTGTAAGCCAGGTTAGGGTTACTTTTATTAATAAAATATTCACAATTTCATTTATCTATTTTTTTCTGTTTTTTCACTTTCATTTGTTCATGCCAACTTTGAAACATCATACAATGCCTAAAAGACGTTCCATGCCATTTTAAAATCCGAGCTTTCAAAATCATGAATCTGTGCTTTTTTTATGTGACCATTTGTTCTCTGCAAAATAAAGACAAGGTCTCATGGCTTCAGCGAGTCAGACGAGCAAAGGTACATGATTCAGTTGCATTAGAGTTTTCCATGGATATGGATCGGGTCGGGTCTGAGATTTTTTTTTGAACATGTCCTTTCTAGCACAATTTGACGTAAGGTCGGTGCTTCATGCTTGAGTGTAAAGCTTTATGCTTGAGTGTAAAGCTTTGTGCTTGAGTGTAAAGCTTTATGCTTGAGTGTAAAGCTTTATGCTTGAGTGTAAAGCTTTATGCTTGAGTGTAAAGCTTTATGCTTGAGTTTAAAGCTTTCTCGTAGTTCCTGCTCTGAATTTTGAGAATCAACAGCAATTTATATTACATTGGAATCAGCGGCATGGTCTGACCAACGGCTCGTGTCCGCCTCGCTTGAATTTCTGTAAAAAAAAACGGCTTTTACGACGACGACGTAATTTTTTGAATTTTTATTAGGCACTAGCGGAGATACCCGGCGTTGCCCGGGTTTTTTAGAGGTTTTTCTAATGTTTGTCTCTTTCTCTCCCACCTGCTTTCCCACTCCTGTTCGCTTTTCCGTTTTCGGTCGTTTTCCCGCTGCCGGTCGCTTTCCCGCTCCCGGTCGCTTTCCCGCTCCCGGTCGCTTTCCCGCTCCCGGTCGCTTTCCCGCTCCCGGTCGCTTTCCCGCTCCCGGTCGCTTTCCCGCTCTCGGTCGCTTTCCCGCTCCCGGTCGTTTTCCTGTTCCCGGTCGCTGTCCCGTTCCCGCTCACGTTTGCTCTCCCATTCCCGCTCACGCTTGCTTTTCCGTTCCCGCTCGCTGTCCGTTCCGGGTCGCTTTCCCGTTTCTATAATAGACAAACTAACCCACAAACATTCATATATATATATATATATATATATATATATATATATATATATATATATATATATATATATATATATATATATATATATATATATATATATATATATATATATATATATATATATATATATATATATATATATATATATATATATATATATATATATGTAGTTCCCGCTCGCTCACCCGCTCCGCTCCGCTCCGCTCATTTTGTAACGGATTTCAAAAATTTTTTTTATATTTGATTCCCCTTGACTCTCAAGGTTGTGTGAAAATTTCATTACGATCGGATGAATGGTGTAGCAATGCATAAAGGCCATTAACATACAAACATTCATTTTTATATATATAGATTGTTGTTGTTAAATACAATTTCAAAACACGAACAGGCTATGAAGCCGTTCCCTGTCACGTAGGCGTGAAATCAGTCTGTCGCCCGTGCAACAAGACGGACTACCAGAACACGAGCTGTGCCTCTACGAACCAGTTTTGCATCTGTCATGTAAGGAAAGAATGCGAACCTGGTGAGTGATGATGATGATGATGATGATGATGATGATGATGATGATGATGATGATGATGATGATGATGATGATGATGATGATGATGATGATGATGATGATGATGATGATGATGGTGGTGATGATGATGATGATGATGATGATGATGATGATGATGATGATGATGATGATGATGATGATGATGGTGATGGTGATGGTGATGGTGATGGTGATGGTGATGGTGATGGTGATGGTGATGGTGATGGTGATGGTGATGGTGATGGTGATGGTGATGGTGATGGTGATGGTGATGGTGATGGTGATGGTGATGGTGATGGTGATGGTGATGGTGATGGTGATGGTGATGGTGATGGTGATGGTGATGGTGATGGTGATGGTGATGATCATGATCATGATCATGATGATGATAGTGGTGGTGGTGGTGGTGATGATGATGATGATGATGATGATGATGATGATGATGGTGATGGTGATGGTGATGGTGATGATCATGATCATGATCATGATCATGATGGTGGTGGTGATGATGATGATGATGATGATGATGATGATGATGATGATGATGATGATGATGATGATGATGATGATGATGATGATGATGATGATGATGATGATGATGATGATGATGATGATGATGATGATGATGATGATGATGGTGATGGTGATGGTGATGGTAATGGTGATGATCATGATCATGATCATGATGATGGTGGTGGTGGTGGTGATGATGATGATGATGATGACGACGACAACGACGACGACGACGACGATGACGACGACGACGACGAACCTTGTGATGATGATGTGTTTGAAATTGTCGTTATAACACAAAAAAATAATTGTAACAGAAAAGCTAATCAAGGAGGGGGACACAACAAAAGAAAACGAATGCAGAACAGCAATTCCTAACGGTTGGCAAAATACTTTCACTTGAGCTAAATAATATAAATAATAAAATTATTGATGTAGCCATGAGTCTTTTATTACTTCAAAGGACTGACAAAATTGCGCTTTTGAGTTAGTTTAGTTTTAGCTATATTTAACTATAATTAAATACAGGCATTTTTTAAAAACATATTCAAACTCAATTTACTTCGAAATCTAAATTGTACATTACTACTAACTTTTTTTGCAATAAACCTAAAATTGTTCATGGACTCCTTAATAATAGCATTATTAAGGAGTCCATGAATTGGTCCAGTGGTTTAGATTTGTTAGAGGACAGACACACACAGAGTCATTTTGATGTTTATATAGATTATTATACTAAATTTAATTACAACAATTATAATAATAAATCTAAGGTAATTATAAATCTTAAAATTATATTCAGATCATCTGAAGATTTTTGAGCCAATAATCACCGAGCCGATGATGACGTAAGCAATCTTGAAGTGTTGTGCTATTAAAATGGGCGCGTTTTTTCTTTCATTTTATGATAATTACGCTCGCATATACACCGTTACAATTCAATGCTATGAGCACCTACATTTCATATAAAACATTACTTTTTATTCATGGGCTGTTGGCTGTTTTCTGTTGGCTGTCTGTTAGGCTAGGTAGAGGTCTGAGACTTTCCTCATTAACATAAAATGAATGTCAACGCATTAGTTTATCATAAGTTTCTTGTTTTTTTTAATTGTTTTTATTTACTATTAAGTTATGATCACCAAGTTCGGAAAAGTTAGCATATTTTTTCCACCACTGTAGCGGGTCTTTATCTACCGAAAATACACTGAATATAATATCCTTAAAAACCCGGAACTTTAATCTTTGTAAACCCAAACTCGGTATTTGGAAAATCGTTAATACCAGCCCGAACTCAGTTTTTTTTTTTTTTTTTTGATAATAATCGTAAAACGGGACCTTAACACGACACATTCAAGTTCAAGAACCCGAACCCAAAACAGCCAAAAACTTTGAACTCGTGACATCCTTATTAATAACACGTATGACTGAAGTTGAATTTTCTATACAAAAGCAGCGGCATCGCCGGGCAATTGAATCCAGGCACAGTGTTGGGTAAGTATTTCAAATACATTTTATTTGAAATACGTAATTTGTATTTTGTATTTGAAATACTTACCCAACACTGTCCAGGCAGCTCATTTTTCACAACTTTAATGGTTCCGTAGGTTTTGGTTAAATATTCATTTCTGCAAAAAAAACGGATTTAATAACAGATTGGTGATACATGTTATTATATATTGCAAATTGTGGTGATTGATAATTTTAAATTATTTTTTTATTTTTTTTTGTGCTATCATTGTCTTTAAATTTTTGTGTTAATATCATTACTAATAATCATTTTATTTCAGATTAGGCCGGACAAAAAACATTCTCCCCGTTCCCACCAGTTTTTCAGATTTTCGCCTACCTACTCCCAATCTTTCTACCACAACAAATATTTCTTCCACGCAAGAACCATGGTCGAAAGGTTATTTTCTAGCAAATATTTTGTCAATAATCTAATGATTTCAACTAAATTATTTATGATTATTTATTATGATTAAGATTATATTTAACAATCTTTAAATTACGTCATAAGAAGAATTATTACTCACAGGAACCTTTTTTTAAATCTGCTTAAAATTATTATTCACAAGAACTTTTTTTATTTTATATTTTTGAACCAGTTGAAGTCATCGTTTTCTGCGTCATAGCATTGGTGCTGGTGGCGGTTCTGATCATCACGGTTGTCATCATCTGTATTAAAGCTAAACGAGCTAAATATCTGTTAGGTTGTTTTAATATAAAAATATTTTTTCAAATTTCTATTAATTACTATAAACTATTATTAGACTTCATGCAAAAAGCATACTGAAAAAAAGATAATATAATATTTTAAAATTAGTTGACAAAAATTTGCATTAGGTATTCCTTTCCCATATCTCGGTCTATATTTTTATCTGTTAAACTGGACACTGAGTACTAAACTATTTTAGGAGATTCTAACATGAAAACAGCGGCCGAATTATATCTGCTAGAAATATAAATTTATCTTTTTAAAGAAAAAAAAACACCAAATAGGACAATTCATTAATTATCTTCCGCGAGTAAATTTTTTCATCGATGTGTTGTTTTACTTGTTCGCAGAAAAGTCTCCTTCGCCGGTGACGATCACTGTCAACAACAACAACAACAACTATGACAAGAAACGAAACTCTGACGAAACAGCAACATCTTTCATACTAGAAGAAGAAGAAGACGGTGATGATGAAGATGATGTCACTTAAATTTTTTTAATACTATGTATTAAAACCTACTCTTTCGTTTTTTTTTTTTTTTTTTTTCAAGAACGTTTTTTGTATGAGTTGTATTTATATTTGCTTGAATGTGCCATGTGCCATGTGCCATGCCATGTAAATTGTCGTAAATAAACTAATAAACGTCTGTTTTTTTAAGTTATTTTAATCAAAGGACACCAGAAGCGTCAATAGCATATATATCTATGGTCAATAGTACTTGAAATTTAAAAGCAACTTAGAAAAAAAAACTTAAGTGTTTGTGGGGTGTGCCATCTTGGGCGAGAACGTCAGCTACTTGTGGATAACTGGAAACAGACAGACTGACTTAGAGCTTCAAATCGAAATGGTAGTAGCAGCCGAGAAAGCGACATCAACGCGCAGTCCTAATAGGCGTGTGTTTATAACTTTTATATAGAAAAAAATAATAAAAAAAAAATTTTTAAACCACCGCTTGTAAACTAATGTAACTGAAAAGTTACAAATAACATTTGAGCGTACATTTCTTAAAATTTTAAATATTTAAACAATTTATTTACTAAGTCTTATTATTTTAAAATTCTTCTAGCAAAACTTACACCAATTTCAATCTCTATTTAATTATATAGCGCTATTTACGTGACGTGCAATAGCGCTCGGTCATAAACTGATCGAACAGAAATGTTTTATTAAGTCCACGACGGAAAACAGTGAGAGAAGTAGACTTAGTAAGAGATGCAGGAAGATAGTTCCAGAGAAAGGGACCAGAGTAGGAAATAGAATATACAAAAGACAAAGTTTTTCTAAATGCAATAATAGTTTTACCATTATTTATAGTAATACTTTAGTCAACATTTTAATACGTTTTTGTCATAGTCATGATTACCTAAAGGTTCATTTAATTGACGCAAGCGCCACCTAGTGAATAATTTTAAATGTGTTACAAAATAAATATTGAGATTATTTAAAATAATGATTAAATCGCTTCGGAAAAAATTGAATAATGTTTTGGCGGGTTTATGTTTAAAGTTTCAAAGTTCTAACTTGTCTAAATGTTGGTGAAAAATCAATTTAAAAAAATTTGACCACAGACAGACAGAAAAAATTTCACAACAGAGAGACATAAATATAATTGTGCGTAAAAAAGCGTTTAGTAAAAGAATGCTTAACACAGTAAATATGTGAAAGTGACTAAGAGAGGAAGATCGAAGACCAGACTTATGAGAGATTTTTATTAAGTTAGTTAAGTAGAGTGGAGAAGGGAAATTTTTAATTTTAAACATTAGTAGAACCAATTTTAAAACTTCGACCCTATAAAGTATATACTAACTTGCTCCTTGTTTTTCAAGTTTTTTATTTAATTTGTTGTCTCTATAGATAACGCTTCTTCTTATAATTATAAAATTATTAATACAATGTACGCATATTCTATTCAAAGTAATCAAACTTATAATAATATGTAACGCTTCTGAATGGGGGATCTTCAGCAATCAGCCATAGGTTCACCAGTGCCAGCTATCGAAGATCTATAAAATATCTATCAGGTGAGCTGTAATTATTACAACGTTCTAACTCGCAATGATGACACATTTTAAAACTTTGATACTTTTTACTTAAAAGAAATCAAAATACGTATTCAAAAAAATATATATGACATAATCATCATGTGCAAGTGTCTGCATCTGCATACATCATCTTGTAATATAGTATTTAAGAAGTGGAAAATGTTTATTTAACGTAACAGACGATAAAACCAGAAACCCAAATCCCAAGAGCTATATATAGTAATATATACATAGATATACCTTGATTGTTCAAACCTCCATTAACTTCACCACAGCAGACAGCAAATAACTCACATGTTATTAAAAGTTTCAACTATCGCAAATGTCTAGGAATTGTGTAAAATAAGGTGAAAAAAGAAAGTCGGTTTCAACGAATACCTAATACCGTAAAAACACGTAAAGAGTATAGCTTCTTCGGTCTATTTCTACAAACTCATTTCAACTTTGAGATGAAAGTTAGTTAAAGGAAAAAAACTACAGGAAAACATCTATTTATACATTTTTAATTATAGCTATAATAAACATTAAGTTTAAATCAATAACCGCACAATTACCACGAAATTAAAACCGCAAAAATGTAAAAAAGCCATTGTGCAGGGTGAACTTAATGCAAAAGACGAAACATTACTACAGACAGACAGACGTTTTATAAAGAGTTCGCAATATTTATTTATTAGTTTTTAAAGACAGGTTGTCTTGACAATAACAGATGTAACTCTGTATGGATCGCAATTGGATGCTGGTCGTCTGTCTTCTAGGTAACCGCAGTTGTCCTCTGCCACCTGACGAATACAATATAAATATTAATAATCTGAATTATAATCGCCACCTAACGAATAAAATAGAAAATATTGATAATCTGAATATTGACCACTTAACGAATAAAATGTAAATATTAATCCATTTGTACTTTTTTTATTATTTTATTTTTATTTATTATTTTATTTTTATTTGTTTCAACAAGTGGTAAAACCCTTTAAATCATTGTAATTTTTCAAAGAGTGGTCAAATCACCTTGAAAAAAGACTCATTTAAATAAGTTGACTTGTAATTGTTATTTTTTACGTTTATAGAATTTTTTTAAGACATTTTTTTGCTGCTGTAGTAGTAGTAGTACAATTATTAGATTATAAAAGCATACCTGTCGGGGGATTCTGATGCTAGCCCCTCTGTTAGCAATTCCGGCAGAGAAGTTGTTGATGTTGGCAGTTTCATGGAGACCCGTAAGCCTTCTCTTGTTGTCTTCTCCGTTGCGGGGGTCGTAAGCCTTGATGTGGAATTCGTGCTTTTCCGACAGTTTGCCAATGGCCTCGTTGATGAATCTGTTTGAAATAAAGCAAAAAAAATGAGCGACTGAATTGAAGATGATATAACATAAAATGATAGACAAAAGTGGAAATCTTCTTTAGATAACTCAGATATCATCTATAAATTAAAATATAAAAAAAACACTTACTTGATTCCACCAGGGTTTCTCATTTGAATGGTGCTGTAGTTGCAGTGAGCACCAGCTCCGTTCCAGTTTCCTGGCATCGGCTTGGGATCGAAGGTCACGACGACGCCAAAATCTTCGGCCACTTTGTGGAGGATGTAGCGGGCCATCCACAGGTGGTCGGCCACGTCAACTCCTTCGCACGGCCCAACCTGGAACGTAGAAATGTATGTTTATCATTTTTACCCAAAAAATCTGTTTACTCAAAAACAAAACACTTCAAAAATTTTAAAGTTAATTTCTTTTTTTATTAAATTAACATACTTGAAATACAACAACAAATACTAAAACATAAAAAATATCTAACCTGGAATTCCCACTGAGCAGGCATGACCTCAGCGTTGGTTCCTGCTATCTTGACGCCAGCATACAAGCAAGCCCTGTAGTGACATTCGAGGATGTCTTGACCGTAAGCTCTGTCAGCCCCGACGCTGCAGTAGTACGGACCTGTGCAAAAGGTAAATAAACAGGTGAGGTTGACATTGATTCTATACCTCTGCTACAATCAGGTCAGGTGTACTCTCTCACCTGAGAGATACAGGTGTGCAGAGGTTTCAAAAATTTAATAAACATTTAAACTTTTAGTATTATTGTTTAATCAATAAAATTTAATCAATAATTTTTTTAAATAACCTTATTTTTTGACAAACTAGTCTGTTTATTTCTAAAAATTTTAATGCAATTTAAACAAAATAAAATTAAATACCTTGGGGGCCAGGAAACCCCTGTTTGGGCCATCCAAAGGGATGACCATCAATATCCAGAAGGGTGTACTCCTGTTCGATTCCGAACCATGGGTAGAATTCCTTGGCTTCATTCATAATTTTTACACACTCATCTCTGTGATTGGTCTCTGAAGAGAAAATATCAGCTCATTTAAATAAAATATTCAAATTATGCAAATCAGTTACTTGCATATGGGCAAGCTCATCCAACCCATGCAAGCATGAGAAAACGGATGTAAAACATTTAAATATGCATGTAATTCATTTTAATATGCAAATCAGCTTATTTGGGTACTCACCAGCAGGAGTCATGTTATACTTGAAGGCCTCACAGAGGGCAAGTTTGTTGCTCCCCCTCCTGAACGGATCCTTAAACAAAGCCACTGGTTTCAAATACATGTCAGAGTTTGACCCCTCGGCTTGCCCAGTACTGGAGCCATCGTAATTCCAGATGGGAAGATCTGGAATGAAAAATTAATAAATTATGCATTTTAAATATAATAATGATGATCAAATAATTCTAGCCGCCTTCATGAATATTCAGTGAGCTCATTTCTTACCTTCGGGTTTCTCGGGTATGAAATCGACAGTTTTTGTTTTGCACCTTACATTTTCCCCTGAACCATCTATCCAGACGTACTGTACCTGTGATGTAAATAAAGTAATGTTTAGTTAGTTAATTATTGAATTGTTGGTTGAATGGGTGAGTTCAGGTGTGTGTGTGAGAGAAGGTGAGTGAATGTGACTAGTGTGAGTAATTTGAATACCTGGATTTGATTATCTTCTTGAGGTAGAGTCATATAATGTTGTGTGATTTGCTTGTCTAACTTTGCCATTTTCGTTGATTTTTTATCAAATCCTGTAATTTAAAACAATAATATTTAACTACAAAAGAAGTTGAAATTCAAATTCCAAACCCCACCCCCGCTTTATTATCCAAACTCCATCTACTTTTAATCACTCGCACAAAATAAACAAACCGCTAGGAAAAACAACTACAGGGCGGCCAAAGCAAACAGAGAGTAAAAAATGTTCAGTTTTTAAAAATCTTCAAAATTGTACATAAATGTACGAATGAGATTAATAAATTGTTAATCCGATTACTTAATCGACATTTTTATTAGGCCTAGGTGGGTAGGGGGAGCTCACGATTGAATTGAATAATTGATTGATCCGATCGCTGTTTTTGTTTTGAGAGTAATAAATTAAAATCATATGATCGTTTTAATTTAATTAACGCTTTACGGTTATACCCGCATACATATATTTTCAACTTGAAATCTCTATTTAAAATTCAGCGGGTGTCGTCGGCAAACAAAAGAGAGACTGTCACACCTCTTTAATTAGCCTGACCTGAATGAAGTGGCGACAATAGAAACGTTGAGAATTCATTAGAGCTCATTAACAACGACAGGGAACGAAGTTCGTTAGGCAATTACGAACGCTTAGCCAGAAAACTTGGCTCTACATAGCTGTATAGAAGTAGAAATCACATTACCTGTCCTACCTATGGAGTTACAGATTGCCCTAGTCCTGACCTAACCCTACGACCTAGCCTAGAGAATACCACGGACTCAATTCGTCTAATTATTTGTGAAACAATTTTTTTTAATTATTTTTTTTAAATGCTATAAAATTGTGCGACATTCAGCGAGAGTAAAGCGCACTTTTATAAACGAAAGTCTGACGCAATAATACTAATAAATACAGCATCACTCGCGATACCTATAGCTGCCGATGAGTTGTCGGCCTTTAATAAAATAAGCTGTAAGCTTGGAAGAACCGAAAGAGAGAAGATTTATCGTTTCAAAGAAATAATATTATAAATAAGCAGCGGGTTAAATTAATGATACATTTTAATAAATTAATAAATTATCGAGCCTTTTCAATAAATTAATGATACATTTTAATAAATTATCGAGCCTTTTCAATAAATTAATGATACATTTTAATAAATTAATAAATTATCGAGCCTTTTCAATAAATTAATGATACATTTTAATAAATTAATAAATTATCGAGCCTTTTCAATAAATTAATGATACATTTTAATAAATTAATAAATTACCGAGCCTTTTTTCAATAAATGTTTTCGCATTTACCTAAAAGAGTGAGATAAAAAATGTATTAGAAAAAAAAACTCACACAAAGATTGATTCTTCGAGGAATTATAAATAAATTAAACTTAAATTACGAAAAATTAAAAATATATATTATTCTTTACTCAATTAATCTCTAACTACGATCACTAAACAACATCTCTCAGCAACCTACAACTTTCACTGTACGACTACAAAATCAGATCTACCTGGTTAGCAACTCGGAGCGACTTATATATCCAAAACGCGATTCTTTGTGATTGGTGAATAATTAGATCACGTGCCTGCGCTGTTACCGGCCTGTCATTGGTTGAAACCGGTCTAGCGCATGCGTTATTGTGTTCTTCTTTTTCTTTGCTGTGACAGGCGCGTGTTGTGTCACGTGACTGGATTTGTTTCTCAACATGCTTTTGTCTTATTTCTCGTGCTTGAACTTTTCGTACCGCGCCGCCGCCACCTGGGGGAGACGATTAGAAAGGGGAGCCAGAGGGGGAAGAATGTAAATTAGTATTATTATATTATATTTTAAAAGTTAATACATGATTTATTATTAGATTTCTACTGATTCGAGTAGCATGCCAGACTACAATAATGGCAGACACCTTAAAATATGAATTTAAATAAAAATTAATTCTCTTTAAATCGGTAGGTTTTTAAACGTCAGTTTGACGTTTGTAAAATACATAAAGCTATTGTATTAATTGTAAATGTTTTATTGTTATTATTAGTTGTGTTTTATTATTCAAAATTCACGTTACACCAGTTTTTGTAGCTTTTTTGAAACCTGTTTTTTTTCGTTTTAGATAGAAATAATCGAATTTTTCATGTTTGAGATGGTTTCAGTTGAGGCAACGGTGAGCAAATGTTCCTCTTTTGCCCGAATCTGGAGTCCGCCACCGTTCCTTGCTGTTGTCGTAGAAATGCAAATAAATGGAGCAACGGATGGGTGGATGAATGGATGGATGGATGGATGGATGGATGGATGGATGGATGGATGGATGGATGGATGGATGGATGGATGGATGGATGGATGGATGGATGGATGGATGGATGGATGGATGGATGGATGGATGGATGGATGGATGGATGGATGGATGGATGGATAGACGGACGGATGGATGGATGGATGGACAAACCTACAAATGGACGCTAGGACCAGGTCGTTAAGTATACAACAAATTGTGTCGTTGCGACATGTTGTTGTTGTTCTCTGTAATTCGAGAAGAACACGAGATCGAAAACATGGATATCAGGTGAATGAATTACAATGAACCAATGAAGAGCATCAAAAGAAAACATTAAAAAACTGAGTGGGAGAGAAAGAGAGAGAGAGAGAGAGAGAGAGAGAGAGAGAGAGAGAGAGAGAGAGAGAGAGAGAGAGAGAGAGAGAGAGGAGAGAGAGAAATAAGGAATGGAGGAAGGGAGAGAGGGAGATGTTCCTAAATGGAACACTCCATTCTTCGTAAACATGTTAACTTCAATCATGTATAAAAAAAATACAATGAGAACGAAAGTGAGAATGAATCACGGACACAGAAGCAAACAAACTGGTAGGGTAAAGCAGGCACACAAGTAGACATACAAACCAGCAGTCATTTTTCTCTGTCATTTCTGATATTCTTCCGGTCATAAAATGACGAACAGCATGTTAATCAAATCAAAACAAGAAATAATATAGCCTTAAAAATATTTAAAAAAAACAACAAATTATGCTACTTATGGCTCAATTTCAAGTACAAAAAAATGTTAAAATCGAGGGAAGTCGCCGATTTAGACCATTTTGGCAGTTAATTTCTGATGATTTGATGCATATTTCCAAGGAAATCATCAATAAAATAGCAGCACACATTCTATTTCCCATGTATTAAAAACCGAATTTTCAATTACGTCATCATCAATGCTATTTTAATCGCCTAATTATGTACCATTTTATCAATCAGCCATATTATCTGCTCTAACAGGGGATGTTTCCAGGGATTTAAGCCGGTTGGATGAGGGGTTGGATGAAAACAGCCTTAGGGGAGTTGGGTTCAGTGGCATGCAAAATATATTTTTAATTAAAATGTAGTTTTAGAATGCAAACAATTTTACTGCATCGATTTCCATGATAACTTCTAAATAGAAATCCGAGTTTCTCGTAACTGCCACACATTACCAGACATGATTAAATGATTATATCAATGCTAACGGTTATATGGTCTCGTTAGGTCTTTTGAATGAATCTATCTATCAACATGATCACCGCCATAATCATAATCATAATTATACTCATCATTATCATCATCATCATCATCATCATCATCAACATCATCATCATCATCATCACCATCATCATCATCATCGCCACCTGAACAACAAAAGCCAGGTTTATAATAATAATGTCACCTCAAAGCACTCTTTGAATTTCTTAGATGTCAGTCATATCAAATCATCCAAAGTAAACTCAACATTAACAATATAGTAGTCGTTTTTGATCACTTCTTTTTCGTGAGAACTGTTCTAAAGGTAGTTTTAAAAATAAAATTATTCAAAGTATTTTCTTATATGGCGCCAACTTATTGTTTGAAGACATCGACTTCTGCAAAACAAAAAAAAACAAAAAAAGCGAAAGCACTTCTTCACAAGTGATAATTGTAAAGATGTCTCTCTTTTTTTCTCTTTCTTTTTCTCTTTCTCTTTCTCTTTCTCTTTCTCTTTCTCTTTCTCTTTCTCTTTCTCTTTCTCTTTCTCTTTCTCTTTCTCTTTCTCTTTCTTCCTTTCTCTTTATTGTCTCTTTCTTTGTCATCTTTGTATTTTCCGCCCTGACAAATTCCCCTAACATTTGTAAAGAAATAAATAGTTACGCAACCGGATTACAACAGCGCTAACTTTGTTATGTTTTAAATACTTAAACATCATACAAAGACTAACAAACCCTGGGCCATATGTCACCGACATTTATAATAGCTGTATTTGTTGTTGTTGTAATTGTGTATGTGTGGATGTGTGGAATCAGGAACAGTCTTTTTGAAGAGGCCTTTAAGTACTTACTGAACTCGCCTGCCTTGCCAACAATTATCACACGCGCATTACAACAACGCACGCACACAAAAACACCCTGTTTTGAAACTCGTCACATTTTCAAAGCTTTTCGTTATTAGGAAAATAATATGAGAACGAAAATTAGAATAGCAAAACACTGTCAATGTCAAGGCAGTTTTGTTATACAAAATAATAAATAACTCCACTGATTAGTTGTACCCAAATCATCTCAACTGCGATGTTGGACGATGATTACATTTATTTAGCCACGTGAATCAATATTCTAATGATTTATACGAAATAATAACGCAAATCTCAATTAATAAATGTTCTAAGATTGTTTAATTTTCTTTATCACTGAAATTAAATTGAAAGCATTATTTGGGTTTGTACCTATCTATTTGTAGCACCATCATCTAGAATAATAGCCAAGATATTATTATTATTATTATTATCATTCCATATTGTTTCATTTATATAATTTAATTTACATTTACATAGAGACCTCTTAGCTGTCTTTTCTTCAAACAATGCCAAGCATAACTTTGACGTGAGAATGTGTAGAATGATGCTATGTGTCTTCGGACAAGGTGAGATACTAACTGCCGACAAAATGGAGCCCACTGATGTAAGCCAGTTGGTGTTAGGTGTTAGCCCAGTTAGTGTTAGGTGTTAGCCCTGTTGGTGCTATGTGGTTATGCATAGCACCAACTGGGCTAACAGTTAACACCAATGAGTGTAGTAAAGTAAGGCCAAACATTTTGAGTCTAAAGTACACAAGTTCAAAAGAGGAGCTAAAAACCGATTTTTAAAACTAGTGTAATTTTTTATTAATTTTATTTAGTTTGCCTTCAACGTTTCTTATTACTACAATGGGTAATAACGTTACATCTGCGTTAAAGTGCGAATGTAATATTGTCACATAAAACCTATGAATTGAATAGGTACTAATAATAATATTTGTCATATCTTTATCAAACAAAACTTAAATTAAATTAAAAGTGATTTTATGGAAATTTTCATGTTATATTTTAAGCTTTTGTTGTTCATAATTGTTTTAAAAAAATTGTTTTAATATACTATACAATATTTTAAAAAAATAATTTTTATTTTATGATCACGATTATGAGCACATCCTAACAGTTTTTTTTTAAATATATTTAGAAAGAAAAAAATTATTGTACGCCAGGTTCGAACGGAAGTGTACTCAACTCATACTATGGTTGGCCAGAGTAAAAGAACTAAAATCATATTGTTGCTTTTCAAACAGTTACTATGCTGCTTTGGCCTTGACTATGACATCTTGCGCAGTTATACAAATAGGGTAGCTGGTGACGTAGCTCGAATCTATATCATTAGTTTAAATCTAAGTTAAGAATATTGTAATTCTCTTTAAACGGGTTGGCCTAGAAATCGATTTACCGTACACCACGTTACAAATTATCAAATTATCAAATTATTATTCTTATTACCAGAATCTACTCTACAGCCTTTATTATTTGAAGACTTCAACCGTACAGCACGGTTTGTGCGTCGCACTTAATTATTTTTTTTAGAATACCTATTTCATTCTTTGGCCACGTAACACTAGCTTTCTCTGAAGTGTATAATAGTTTTTTTTTTAATTTTAATAATGTTTAAAATCATTAATTCTACTTCTCCGTCTTATCTTAGTAATCTAATCTTTTTTTTATCGAAACGATCGTGTTTATCTCAATCCTTTCAATCACTCTTTTGCCAAGTTTTCTATTTGTCTGTGATTCACTGAGCTTCAAATGTATGGAGCCATCTTCCTTCTTCTATTACGACTTTAGTGTCGCAGACTGTTCTCTTGACGAGTCCAAAAGGCGCATTGTATCGTAGCTTTGCAGCAGAGGACTATTGAGCTTTAGTAAAAGGCGTTGCATAGATTGATGAGCATGATTGATTGAAAAATTGTGTGTAAATTCCAAACTATTTCAAGGTTACGATATTTTTACTCAAATGACGGAGGTAGGTACAAAAGACTATTCTTTTGAAGCTACAGCCGTTAAAGTAGACTTTAAGGGCTTTTAGATTTAATATTTCAAATTTAAAAACATGGTTATTAAGTGAAAGAGTCGAGTTGATTGTGATTTCCAAAGTTTTAATTCTACTAATTTCAACTTGTTGAACCAACAATATACGTATTTACAGTTTAGAAATTAATTTCGACAATGCCAGCTAGTGATGTGCTCGCTCTTAGTTCGTATTATTAATGAAAGAATGTTTAGGTATTCAATTATATGTGCTTATTTACACGTATTTGTGTATGCTGATAGGAACTACTTTTTGTTGGTTGCTTTGTACTAACTTGAAATAACTCAAAGAAGTCAAACCATTCTGCCTAGAATGTCGCCAGTTATTGATTTGTTAGATTTTCGGTTACATTACAGAATTGTAAAATTACATGCGCATTTTAAATTTATAAATTTTATGGTTTAGAATAAATTCAGTTTTAATAAACTTGCAAATAAAAATACTAACACTACAAAAAAATTAATTAATTTAAATTTTAGTACCTCCATCTAGCGACTACAATAAAACATGCAGATTTTGTGTGTGTAAGAATCAGCTTTAACGGTTCGTCTAATAAACAAAAATTCTGAAACGAATTTGATAATAATTATCATCACAACATATATGGACTTCATATAACTGAGTTTTGAATTGCAAAATAAATAATAATAATAACAAAGCACACAATAAACTGCAGTATACAGCAAAACATTTGCGTGTGTGTCTATCTATCTGAACAAAATCTGTTAAGTTCCAACAAACTGCATATTTCAAACGTAAATTCAAAATTGTCTTGAAAACGAACAAGTTACTTCCTCTTTGTCTTCGTCTTCTTCGAATGTCAACGCCACAATCATATGGCCACAATCTATAAATAGCTCTTAATAATAACACAATCTATCTATAAATAGCTCTTAATAATAACAGAAGCTATAAATAGCTCTTAATAATAACAGCTCTTTTTGGGGTGATGTGATTTGTTCCGGTTCTGCAATGCAATCCTGCACTATAAACGATGACGAGTTGGCTTAAAATAGTCCATTTTATACTTGTGACTTGCTGTAGAGTACTTAGAGTATTATTTATTTATTTATTTATAGAAACAACAATAGCTCTGTCGCCATGTCAAGTCACGACTAATTGATTGATCTTCTTCTACGACGACGAAGAAGACGACAGCCAACAATAAATTAGCCAATTTTTTTTTAATTAGATTCATATTTATTGAAATCGGAGGCGTTTTCGTCATCGCTGTCGTTATCTCCGGCATCCAGAGTCGTTTCATCTTCGTCGTCGTCGTCGTCCTCGTCGTCGTCGTCATGGTAACTTCTCTTTCTGGTGCCGAGAGACTTGCTGCTGCCTCCGATCTTTCTAGCAATGTGATGATCGCTTCCAGTTTCTGCGCCGTATTTGTATTTCTTTGTCGCGAAGTTTCCGGCCGCTTCAGCGGTCGACGCCGCCGCGTGGTCGCCGGAACAATCGCCGCCGCCGGTCGCTGCGGTGGACGACGTAGTAGAGATGACTCCTCCCCGATGATGGGGATGGTGTCCGGTGAAAAGGGAGTAGAAATTGTGGTGAACGTTGGTCATTTGCGGTCCCAAATGGCGACTTTGGAAAGGCGAGAACTGTCGATGGTGAGAAGATGGATGATGATGGTGATGCGAGTGAATCGGCGATTGGATGGCGGCGCTTCCTGCTACTACAGCAGCGGCTGCTGCCGGTGTGGTAGCGAGAGGAGGCGGGTAGCCGACCAGTCTTCTCAGCTCGTCTAGGGCGTTGGCTTGCATGAGGATGTAGTTTTTGGCAAGAAGAAGAGTAGCGATCTTGGAGAGTTTTCTCACGGATGGACTATGGGCGTAAGGGATGACAGACCTGAGCTCGTCCAGTGCGTCGTTCAAATCGTGCATTCTTCGACGCTCTCTCGCATTGATGCTGAGACGTATCTGCGGTTGGTGTGGTCGATGAAGTCGGTGTAGTTGGTGTCGATCGTGTTGTACAATTGATTGAAAAAGAAACTTCGAAACTTAAGCGAGAGAGAGAGAAATAGAGACTATAACGAGTATAACGGCATGTATCTTTGAATGTGCTCTTTTCCTTGCTAATCATCCGCCCCTTAACGAAACTTAGAAGTTAAATTTCTTCTCTACGGAACTCTCATTTTATATGCAAACATTTTGAGTATAAGCCTCACTTTTTAGCTAGCTAGTCAGATTCCAGCCACCGATGATTTAAAAAAAGAGAAAGCAAGTCCTCAAATCCCCCCCATTCCCCCACCCCACCCTAGCCACATCGCTAACTCTAAAATAAACATAAGATTATAAAATTTATGATTGGATGGTTGAAAACTCACGTGTTTCTTCTCTTTTACTGTTTTCTTGGGGCATTCCAAAGAAACTCCGTCTGTCGGTTCGTTGTTGGATTTTTTCTGGCCCTCCCTGGGGGGGTCGTGGACTTCAAAATTTCCATCTCCTCTCATCTTTCCAGCACCACTTTGGCAGAGTTTCTTGACCTCTTTGTTGGCATCTTCGATACCGATCTTCTTCCTTTCGCTACTGCTACTTCCGGTACCGTTATTTTGGCGTTCGAAATTTTCGCTTTCTGCGAAAAAATGGTGACTGCTGTTGTGGTGTTTGTACCTGTTGTGATCTTCTTTACCTGCAGCCGGAAGTAACTGATACGGAAGGAAGTACTTTTCGGAATTGTGCAGCGACCTCAGCTGACTTTTGTGCGTTGCCGTGGTAACGATACTGTCGTCGCTACTGCTGTAGCTGTCGCCATCTTTAGTTAGACTGGAAAGTGGAAGTGGAAGTACTTGAAAGATCATGTTTGTGTGCGATCATTGAGATTGAGTTGAAGAGAAAAAAGAATGAAACGATTATGATGATGATAACTATTGTTGATGTTGTCATGACAACCGGTTATTACGTTGAAGCGATTGTGGGCTTGGTATATAACGATAACGATGACGATGAAGATGACGACGACGACGACGATGATGGTAGTGATGGTGATGATGATGGTGGTGGTGATTAAAAAGATGATGGCTGTGCGTGACCAAAGAACAAAAATCGTGCAAACCTCACGTGATCATTCTGTGGTGACCTTGAAGAAGGAAGTGACGTCATAAACGCAGTTCCCACTGGGCGATAAAGAGGTTTGGAATTTTCCCCGTTAGAGAAACTTGTTCTGGTTTCCATGGCAGCAGAACTCGCCTTCTCCCCGATCAAATGTAAAGAACTTTTGACCGGTTCTATGCTGCTCTCTGTGTTGTTGTTTTTGTTTTCGGCGGCCGCGTTCGTGTAGTTGTTGACGCTGGTGTAGTTGGTGGTCGCTGGTGCGTGATCGGTGGTCTGTGACTTCTGGTGGTAGCGCGGGAAAAACGGCGGAGAGGAACGAGGAGGGAGGCGGAGGGAGTGAAGATGCGTAGGAGTTTGATCGGAGACTTGCATGTCGACTGCCATTAAAATGATGATGATGATGATGATGATGATGATGATGATGATGATGATGATGATGATGATGATGATGATGATGATGATGATGATGACGATGACGATGACGATGACGATGACGATGACGATGACGATGGTGACGATGACGATGACGATGACGATGATGATGATGATGATGATGATGATGATGATGATGATGATGCTGGAGATTATGCTTTTCAAGATGATGATGATGATTAATATGGAAGTAAATTTTACAAATATAGTTGACTAGTGATGATTGCGGTTGAAGAGACAAGCTGAGATTAACACATTTTTACTATTAATCGCACGCAAGCATCCCTATCAACACCGCCACTACTGGAGAGCATCCGTCGCCATCCATGTAACCAACCAACTAACCAACTCGACAATCATTCTCAGTATCAGTATGAGATGTCGTCGAAAGCATTGCTTTTGATTGCGATGTCGCGTGGGCGGGTCGTGAACGTCTCACACCACGCGTACAATACAGACATACACGAACGTACGCAAGCATACAGAAAGACATACACACACACACACACGAATGCACGCCTACACACATACAGAGACATACACACATGTATACACGAACGTACGCACACATACAGAGACATACACACATGTATACACGAACTTACGCACACATACAGAGACACACTACACATGCATACACGAACGTACGTACACATACATACAAAGATACACAGAAACGTATGTCTACACACACACACACACACACACACACACACACACACACACACACACACACGAACAATTATACAATGATATATTCACTCCAATCCATACATGTAACCGTATCGCCATCTCTTCCGGCTTTCTTTCTTAGCCAGATCTTATCTAATATTTATATCTTTGGTGTCATCCGGGATTTATAATCTTTGGGGAATACCGACTTTTCTTTTTTCCAATATTTTTAACATGACGATATCTCAATATCTGACAGGAAAATTTGCTCTTTCTCTGCTATATATCTTATTTAAACACACACACACATATAAGTTTTGGAATAAAAGTATATATATATATATCTTATACACACATATAAGTTTTGGAATAAAAGTAGATATTTATCTTATATATAAAAATTTATATATATATAAATAAGATAAAAGTCTACTTTTATTCCAAAACTTAGACAAGATGGCGGTCGCGATGATCGATGAATTGCGGTGAAAAGTGAACTGCGATTGAGAACCCCATGAGATTTTTGGGAGAGTGATCTGTGTGTCTTGAATTCCTGATTGAGGTCGCTAACGTATCTGTCATCTAATTCTCATCATCATCATCATCATCATAGATCAAGGTTTTTGTTCATATCATCGTCGTCATCGTCATCATCATCATCATCATCATCATCATCATCATCATCATCATCATCATCATCATCATCATCATCATCATCATCGTCGTCGTCGTCGTCATCTTCGTCATCATCGTCATTGTCATCGTCATCATCTTCTTAATCATCATTGTCATCATTGACAGCCACCCCTATTATCACCTTCAACATCAATTTTGTGGTTCATCATAAGTTGAAATGGGAATTCAGGCATGAATATCTGCGATAAGTTACATCGGTGACGTAGAGAGGATGATGATAACGATCGTGATGCTGGCGGTAGTGATGATGATAATAATGATGAAAATGATAATGGTGGTGGTGATGACGATGAGTGAATGTGATGCTTATGATGGTTATTGCGGTTGGGGTGATGCAGTGTATGCAATCATTAAAAAAGTAATGATATCAGTTGTTATTATTTCTCGAGAGAACCAGTTCGGACAAAACACCCCCTGACACCCCTCCATCCATCCCTTCCCTTCCTCCTTTCTACTACGCGAAACGTGAAAATGGATATTACCCTTCACTCGTCCCGTCCTCCCCTGGAATTAATGGATGATTCCAAATCTGTTAATTTGATTCGTATGTAACTATATACGCGTCACATCCCCTATATATATATATATATATATATATATATATATATATATATATATATATATATATATATATATATATATATATATATATATATATATATATATATATATATATATATATATATATATATATATATATATATATATATATATATATATAAGAAGACACAATCATGTTTTATGGCACGATCCATTCTCATTAGATGAAGGGAGTGAAACATCTACTTTTGATCTTTTTGCTTCCCACTGCTCATAATTGTATTATTGTATTTATTTATATTTACGTTTTTAATAATTTACGCCTTTAACAAAAACACTAAAATTAATAAACCATATTAATTAATTAATTAATTGATTAATAAACTATAATCATTAAGCTATAAATGTAAAGTACTTTATATACATACTGCAAAAAGTAACTTTTAAAAGCTCCCAGGGTTTTTTGAGGTTTTTCTCTCGTGGTTTCGCCTTTTTCTTTTTCTTGCTTTTTCTTGCACTCTCTCTCTCTCTCTCTCTCTCTCTCTCTCTCTCTCTCTCTCTCTCTCTCTCTCTCTCTCTCTTTCCCTCTCAATCTTTTTCTCCCGTTTCCTTTCAATTTCCCTCCTCCTTCCCAATTTTTTCCTTCTCCTTCTTCGTCACTTTTTTTTCTCCCATTCTCTTTTTTTTCTCCCCCCCGTTATTATTTTAGGGGGAAGAGATGGTGTATAGCCTGCAAGCTCTAGGGGTTCTAACCAACGTTATGCCACTGGCGTAAAAAAATAGAAGATTTGTTAAAAAATTCCTTTAACCCATTTTAAATTTTGTTACGCAAATTAAATTTGATTTTTGTTACACAATAATTTTTTATGTTTGTATAAACAATGGATATCTTGATATAAATATCAAGATATCCATGGTATATAGGTACTGTTGCTTTAGAATAGGTTTTCTTGGCCATCAAAATGCAATTTTTTTAAACTTCCCTCTTTTTTTCTTCTTTTTGATGACTACCTCCATGCTAACTTTAAAAAAAAAATTAGTCTGCCGTTTGTATTTGTATAAAGGACAAACTAACAGACATGCAAACAAACAGTAGAGATGTATATATGTATACATATATACATATATATATATATATATATATATATATATATATATATATATATATATATATATATATATATATATATATATATATATATATATATATATATATATATATATATCTATATATATAAAAGAACATGTCCTGACTGACTGACTGACTGACTGACTGACTGACTGACTGACAGATGACTGACTGATAATCAACGCCGAGCTCAAACGCCTCATCCTAGGAACGTGAAATTTGGAACTTATATTACTTTTATAGCGTAAACATCCGCTAAGAAAGGATTTTTGAAAATTTTGCTCCTGAGGGGAAAAAACTGGAAAACAACCTTTTTTCTAAAATTTTTTCTAAAGTTTTTTTCTGAAATTTGGTATATAGATTCTTTTTGAAAAATAAAAAGATACGTGTTTCACCATTTTTTGAAAATTCGGTTTCCCGGACCTCAAATGTGGGTTGGAAAATTGAGTTATTTGGTTTTTAAAGTAGCTTCTACTCAAAAACTGTTAATGCTACAGGAGTAAAAATTAGTATTTAGTTTCTACTCCAACAATAATGAAATACGTGTTTTAGCATTTTTTGAAAATTTGGTTTCCAGGACTTCAAATGTGGGGTGGAATATAGGGCAAATTGTCTTTTATAGTAACTGCTACTCAAAAACAGTAAATGCCACAGATGTAAAAATTATTATTTAGTTTCTTTTCTAAAAATAAAGATATACGTGTTTCACCATTTTTTACAAATTTGGTTTCCCGGACCTCAAATGTGGGTTGGAAAATTGGGTTATTTGGTTTTTAAAGTAGCTTCTACTCAAAAACTGCTAATGCTACAAAAGTAAAAATTAGTATTTAGTTTCTACTCTAAAAATAAGGATATATGTGTTTCACCATTTTTTGAAATTTTGGTTTTCAGGACCTCAAATGTGGGGTGGAAAAAAGGTTTCTTTGGTTTTTAAAGTAACTGCTACTCAAAAACTATGAATGCTACAGATGTCAAAATTAGTATTTAGTATTTACTCAAAAAATTATGATATAAGTGTTTCAACATTTTTTTAAAAATTTGGTTTCCAGGACATCAAATGTGGGGTGGAAAAAAGGGTTATTTGATTTCAAAATAACTGCTACTCACAAACTGTAAGTGCTACAAATGTAAAAATTAGTATTTTGAAGTTTTGTGCCGGTTAAAAGTAGCTAAGTTCAGTTTATCACCGGCCGGGCCAAGCTGTTATTTTAGAGTCTTCACACGGGCTAGGCCAAACCTTAAATCAAAGTGGAACGGGCCGAGGTTTTTCACCAAGTATATAGATATTTTAGTGATTTTAGGGTCTTCAGTTGGGCCGGGCCAAACCTGAAGTCAAGGTGGGACGGGCCGAAGTTTTTCATCAAGTATATAGAACTTCT
>OZ022241.1:42049823-42107323 GCA_963978895.1 Erpobdella octoculata
CTTGCGTTAAATTTAAATTACTAATTATTTACAATTTATTTATTAGATATATTCTTATTTTATTCAAAATTTTCATCCAGCTCGGTTTTGTCAAACTTCGGTTACTAGGCAACGATACGACGCTAACGGCACTAACCACGCCCATTGAAAACTATTATTATATTATATTGTTAGCGGTTCTGTGTTTTGGTTTTTATAAAAGTTTTTCTAAGAGGTTGTGCTTAAGTGTGTTTGTTTGTGTGTATGTGTGCATGTGTGTGTGTGCGTAAGAAGAAAGTATGTGTGTGTGTATGTGTGCGTGCGAATGTGTTCATCTCTATGTGTCGGTTCCTAGTGCGTCAAGGTGTCATACAAGAAAAGAAAATAAAAGTACACTCATGGAACCATCTGCTTGGGTGTCTCCGATACATCAGGGTGGGAAGTTCGGAGGAAGTCTCTAACACAAATGTTTTTCAACGCCTTCTTCTTCTTCTTCTTGTTTTCATTCGTTAATGCTTGCTTGCTAATTAAATTTTAATGTTTCTAATTTTAAGCTATTTATTATTACTTTTTTTTCTTAATTTTTTAATTTTAAATATTAAGTTGGCTAAAATGATATGAATACAATATTTTATTTAATGGAAATTGTAAGGAATAAAATGATCAAATAAAGATATCAGAGATTAAATAATTTTTAAAAATTAAAAATTAAATTAAAGTCTAAATATTATATGTATTTTAAAATGTTGCAAACCTCAATATATTGCATTGTCGTAAAGAGCGAGTCCATAATCTAAGTTTCAGCTTGATTGGATGACGGGAAGTATGTTAATTTTCACTTTCGAGATTTGTCGGCAAGCAAGGTGCGGTTAAAATAAGAAATAAAAAAAAGACTATATATATACCGATACAAGTAATTAAAATGAGGAATTTATAAAGAAAAACTATATATCGTGACACAAGTAAACACACTTAAAGAAAGTAACAGGAGGACACACACACACATATTGGAAGTGAAAGAGACAAATAAAAGAATAAGAAACAGGACAGAGGCGTACATAAAGTGACACAAACAAATAAAAGGACAAGAAACAGGACAGAACCGTACATAGAGTGACGCAAACAAATAAAAGGACAAGAAACAGGACAAAACCGTACATAGAGTGACACAGACTAACACATACATCTTCCTTTGACCTCTGTCTGACCCCAATTTGAGAGCCCAACTGACAAACTCTGCATGTACTTAAGAACTAGACGGATGCCTATCTGTACGTGTGCGTGTGTGTGTGTGAATATTTGTTTGTCTGTGCGTTTGTATGCACAAATGTATTTTTGCTTGTTTGTTTATTTGTGTGCAGGAAGAAATAAAATAGTAGTTGAAAAAACTGACCGAAAAAAAATATGAAGAAAGAGAAAAAGAAAGAAATAGAGAAAGTGAGGGAGAGAGAGAAAGAGAGTGTGTGTGTGTATGTGTGTGTGTGAGAGAGAGAAAGAGAGAACAACAGAGAGAGATGGAGAAGGGATGAGTAAGAGTGAGAAGAGAGAGAGTGAAAGAACGTATCGATGACCGGCTTGATAATCTCTTAGATTTACATCGACTGAAACAATTCAATTGAAAACTTACTCTTTATTAACATAAACATGAACGTGTTCATGAACACGAACAGACGAACATGAACATTGAGATAAATACGAACATGAATACGAACACGAACATATATACATGTTCACGTTGGTGAAAAAAATATATTGAAATAATTTCCGAACTAAATTAAATTTCAAAACATTTTAATTACAAAACACGTGATGGTGAAAGAAAGAGAGAGAATGAAAGAAATAAAGAGAGAAAGAAAGAAAAGGAGAGGGGGAGAGAGAAAGAAAGAAAGAAATAAAGAGAGAGAGAGAGAGAGAGAGAGAGAGAGAGAGAGAGAGAGAGAGAGAGAGAGAGAGAGAGAGAGAGAGAGAGTATGAGGATACTGAAGAAACGTGACGAAATAACAAGAGATAAGTGAAATCCAACTGAGTAATCCAAACGGGACAATTTGTCTTGTTCGGGAGTGGGAGAGAGAGAGAGAAGAGAGGAGATGAGAGGGAAGAGATAGTTCAAGAAAGAGAGAGAGAGAAAGAAAAAGAGAGGTATGGAAAAGACGTGGAATGGTGAGAGAATGTTTCGACGGAACCAGATAATATTATCTCTTGACCTTTTCCCTACAGAGGAGCGAAAACAAACTTGTTTGCATGTGTAAGTACTTGTATGTGTCTTTGTGAGTGTGTGTATGTGTGTGTGTGTATATACGTCCGTGTGTGTGTCCTTGTGTGTGTGTTTGTTTGTTTGTGTGTGATTGTACACATATTTTATAAAACGGAGAAAAGAAGGGATAGAGGATGTGTTAGGGAGAGGGATACAAAGGGACAGCAGGGTGGAGTATAAAAAAGAAAGAAAAACAACAACAGAGATTAAGAGAGAAAGTAAGAAAAAGAGAGACGTAGGGAGAGAGAGAGAGAGAAGGAAAGACCCTTGAGAATTGTTATCAACACTTTCAAGCTGACCAAGAAATGAGGCGTCATTTTAATATCCTCTTATGTGTCCTTCGCATGCTGTTGTTGATGATGATGATGGTGATGATGATGATGGTAGTGGTGGTGATGATGATGGTGGTGATGGTGATGATGGTGATGATGATGATGATGATGGTGGTGGTGATGATGATGATGGTGATTATGGTGGTGGTGATGGTGGTGAAGATGTCGGTAGTGATGATGGTGGTGGTGATGATGGTGGTGATTATGGTGGTGATGATGATGGTGGTGGTGGTGATGTTAGTGGTGATGGTGATGATGTTGGTGATGATGATGGCGGTAGTGGTGATGATGGTGGTGATGATGGTGGTGGTAGTGGTGGTGATGTTGGTGGTGATGATGATGTTGGTGTTGGTGATAGTGATGATGATAATGATGGTAGTGATGATAATGGTAATGATAATGACAATGACAATAGTTATGATAATTATGGTGACAACGGAGATGACGATGAAAATTAAAATAATGGAGATAATTGCGTAATAATAATGATGCTGGTAACGAACATAATGGTGATGATAATAATCACAACTGGTGATGATAATGATCATGATGGTTATGATTATGATAATGATGTTGGCATTCCATTTACCTGCTTTCTCCTTCATTTGTTTCTTCCGCTTTTTAACCTCATCGTCAAATAGCAGAAATACATTCCATTCCCATATTTCCCATTATCCATTCCCTTTCCTTATTTCTCATTATTCCTCCATGAATCATGCAGGCAGCCATCTTTATATCAATCATAATCATGTCTTCTCTTCTCGTACCAACCAGGAAAATGGCTCTCTCGTTCAACATGTGACGTAGCGGGAACATTTCCTATGTAGAAAAAAACTATATAGCGATATAATTATATAATAATTTATTTATATATTATATTCATCTATTTATTTGGTTAATTATAGCATAATTTTTAGTACATGTCTAATTAAGTTTTCATTCCATCAAACATGACTATAGAAATATACAATTTGAATGGAATAAATAGTTTTATTATTACCTGTCTCATTTTCTCCTTATTTTTCTCTCTCTCTCTCTCTCTTCTCTCTCTCTCTCTCTCTCTCTCTCTCTCTCTCTCTCTCTCTCTCTCTCTCTCTCTCTCTCTCTCTCTCTTTCTCTCACTCTCGCTCTTTAATAGTATACATTTATGTCCTTCTTTCTTACTTCTTCTCGATCAGTATAGTTCTTTTAAAACATCATCGGATTTTACTCGATACTATTCATTCATTATCTTTGGATCGAAGAACAAACGAGCACGCACGACGTTTGTTCACGCACGATCGATTTCATCTCAAACATCAACTTCCTCTGTGGTCAACCATGCATGGAAAGAAACGTCACAATTGACAAAGACAGTAAATATGCGATGCGTGTATCCCTTCCCTTCTTCCCTCTTTCCCTTCCCTCTTTTCTTTCTTTTTTCCTTTCTTCCTTTCTTCTTTCCAACAACAACAACAGGCTAGTTATGGCGCTTCTTTGCCCTTGGTGCTGGTGGAAAATGAAGGTGAGAGAGATGGTAAGAGAGAGAGAGAGAGAGAGAGAGAGAGAGAGAGAGAGAGAGAGAGAGAGAGAGAGAGAGAGAGAAAGAGAGAGGAGAGATAGAGAGAAAGAAAAGAAAGAGAGAGGGGGAAAAGACGAAGGTTGAGAAAGGAGATTTCCCTCGAGACTAGCAAGGAAGGGAAGAGGACAAGAATTTGATAGATTTCTTTAATCTATGAAGGTCTCATAGAACTCATCCAAGTGAAATACAAGATCATCTTTACAATCAATACCAATCTCGATCGTCGTCGTCGTCATCATCATTATCACTGACGTCATCATCATCATCACCATCACCACCAATCATCATCGTCATCGTCATTGTATGAACAATAAACATACAGAATAACTTTTGTTTTTGTCTTAAAATTTTATTTTGACTCTTCTATCATTCCTTCGTATTTTTTATCAAAAATTTTTTAATTAATTAATTAATTTGTTATTTTCTTTAATTAATTTGTTAACTAATTAATTAATTGATTAATTCATCAAATAATTTGTAAATGCATTAATTTATTCGTTCGTTCGTGTGTTCATTCAAGTTTGTTTTCAAATTTCTTCTCCTTTATCTTTATTCGACCTTTAACCTTTTCCGTTTGGCTTTCTCTCTCTCTCTCTCTCTCTCTCTCTCTCTCTCTCTCTCTCTCTCTCTCTCTCGCTCTTTCTTTCTCTATCTCTCTCTCTCTCTCTCTCTTTCTCTCTTTCCATCTCTTTCTTTCTCCCTCTCTCTCATTCTCTCTCTCCTGTTTTAAAATTTAATTCACAAAATTTATATTACAAGGATTAGATAAAGGCAGAAAAAGAGAGAAAGAGAACGAGAGAGAGAGAGAGAGAGAGAGAGAGAGAAAGAGAGAAGAGGGAAAGAAAGTGGTAGAAAAAGAAAGCGATTCCATTTCAAACTAGATATATATACGTGATATTGAACGGTCGGATGACTTTTTGGAATTTCCTGGTTCGTTTGTCACCTGACCCCGTGTAAAAATTTTTTCGAAAATTCTTGTCATAATAATGTGACCATAATAATGTGACCATAATGATGTGAACATAATAATTTGACCATAATAATGTGACCATAGTAATGTGACCAACATTATTTATGTTAGGGAAATATTTTCTTACCAGTAGTTGAAAGGTACATTCCAGTAGTTGTCTTGTCAATCTCTACGTGGGGGGGGGGTTATAGGTAGGTACTATCTATATGCCCATTCACTTGTCCCTGGTTTTAGAACTGCTGCTGTTTTTTTCTATGAATATATTTCGTGTGCTGCAAAAGGCGGATCCAGAAATTCCTGGTGGGATTTTTGATTTTACACACGGACGGTTATTTAAAAAAACCGGATAATCTACCCTCAAAATGTAGTTGATACTTTGGTAGGGGGGTGAATTCTTCCACCCTCTGGATCCGTCCCCTGTATACTGCTTCCTTAGAGAAGAGATGAAGAACTCAGTGAAATGAGAAAAATTGTTCTAAAAAAAATCCCCAGTACCGAAATAATCTACTATACCTATGTTTATTATGTGTCAATGATGGAGTCATTCAATCCAGTTGACTTTAGAAATACAAAAATTACAATTTAAAAAAAATAACAAATTAAAATTTAGTAAATCAAAAGTTATACAAATTTGAATTTACGATATAATTCTTAATAGCGCGCCTTATGATTTGTTTGGCCACGTCATTTTAGCTTCACCTTTAGGCATTTAGACCGTTTGTAAACAGACGTGTTCTGCTTATTACCGTTTTTACCGGATCAAATCTTCTGTACAATAAAGAAAAAATTGAACTCAGACATGCTCTGCTGGAGAATATTAGGTGTTTGTTTTGTTGGTTTTGCATTTGTTTTGACTGTGCTTGTTCGAGCTGAAGAACTGACTTTCGAACTGCCTGATAATGAGAAAATGTGTTTTCACGAAATAGTTGAGGAGAATACGAAATGCGTACTTGAATATCAGGTAATTCTGATCAAACTTGCTTGGAAGAATTTTTTTATTTGTATATTAAATATTGTAGCAAGTTTCTCTTCATATTGTAGCAAATTCTTGTTTTTATTACTTTTTCCTATTTAATTTTGTTTATTAATTAAACATTATCAGTAAATATGAAAAATTTACAACATTAACAAATAATTTTCTAGTTTTTAGGCTGTTTAAAAATTATTCTTCTTATAACTTAAGGTTATAACTGGTGGCAACTACGACGTTGATGTGGAGCTGTTCTACCCCGATGGCAAATCCATGTACAAGGAAGTTAAAAAGCAGTATGATTCACACTCATGGACTGCTCCAAAACAAGGGGAGTACAAATTCTGCTTCAGCAATGAATTCTCTACTTTCACCCATAAGTTGGTCTACTTTGACTTTAGAGCTGGAGATGACGATCCACTCAAAGAAGCTTTTTCAGATCATCCGTCTCAGCACAAGGCTCTTACTCAGGTTGGTTTTTGAATTCTTTATATTAACTTCACTGTGTTTGCCTACCTGCTTACTTGAGACCCTATACTACTCAAAAAAACCAACAACTTCCCGTTATTCAATCGAGTTGAAATTTGGTGGATTTTATAATTGACATTCTATTAAATTATTAGATTGATTGGACGAAATATAAATGTATTATAGAATAAAATCAATTAAACCTTTAAAAAAAATTTTAAATTAAAAATTTTATGTAGAAAAAGAAACCATTAATTTTTGGTTTTCTAAAAAAGGTACTATATAATTTCTTATTTAAAAAAATTAATGATTCAAAAATAGCTTATATTTTTCATCCTCAAAATTTGGTGGGTTTATTTGTTGCTGCAGACTTTATATTCTATCAAATCGATTGGACAACATTTGAGTGAATTATAGAATAAAATCAATACATACTTTAAAAAATTTACAACTTTTATGTAGCAAAACGAACCTTGAATTTTCAGTTTATTTAAAAAAAGCGACATTTATTTTTCGAATTGAAAAACTTTTAATAAAAAATTTGTTCATTCCATATTGATTTGAAAGTTTCTTAAATTTTCAGTCCTCACATACTTCACATATTAAGTATTTAGAAGACTGTGGTCTACGTTTTCATATTTTAGAGACTTACTATCATCAAAAAATATTTTGCAAAGCATTTTTAGTTGCCGAATTACGAAATTATAAAGGATTTTTAAAAAAGAAAGTTTTTTATGGTTCTGTTGTTATATCTGAAATGTGTTTTACAGTTAGTTGTGGCAACTCTTGGTTACATTTTTTGAGGGTCAACTTTGAAAAGTTTGGCGAAATGAAGCTGTAGATGATAAGGTTACATAATGATCTAAATTGAGTGTTGTTGTCATATTATGTTAATTTATACATGGTGTGACCTAAATCATTCGATGTTGTGCATTACTAACTTTGCCTCATTTTTCTGAGCCAGTCCGACGCCTGGATCAAGGAACAGTTATTATAGATATTGTTATGCTTATCGGAATTCAAAATAGGATCAAATTGCGATCTGCGACGTGAATTACTTTGGCAGTTTCCTACATCGCCCTATATCAGTTTTAAAACACCTGACGTAAAAGACTATAAACTATCATCTATATATAAAAAAAAACTGTACATTCTTTTTATTCAGATGGAATCTTCTAGCCTGTTGGTGCACGAGAACCTAAAATCGATCATAGACCATCAGACCCATCATCGATTGAGGGAGGCACAGGGAGAGGAATTCGCCGAGGGATTGAACGAGCGAGTCCAATACTGGTCAGCGGGTCAAGCCGTGGTCATTCTTCTCGTTGGCATCGGGCAGATTGTCATTTTAAGAAGCTTTTTTACTGATAAGAGATGATTAGTATCTTAGTGACAGAATTTCAGTGATGTTACAACATTTCCTTGTTTAGGCCTGTTGTGAATGCGGACTTAAATTATGATGATTTTGACGTTGGCTTACCGTTTTTTTCGATGTGGCAGATGCATGATTCGATGTTGGCTTACCATTTTGAATGTGGCAGATGTGTGGTTTTATGTTGACTTACCATTTTGAATGTGGTAGATGTAATTAAGTTTCTTATTATTAAGGCTCAATGTCTATATATAGATTCTGAAAAAACTTTGAGTTACTTAGATGAAGCGTATATATATATATATATATATATATATATATATATATATATATATATATTCGCATGGTGGTTTGTAGTCAATGTTTTAATAACTGTTTCTTTTCTGTTTAAAAGCGAATCTTCCCCAAAAATAACCTTTTCGTATGCTCTCCGTTTAAAAAGTTGGTATTTATATTTCGTGTATATCTTCATCTCTCGATTGAACTGAAGAATTATTAATGGTTAGGGGTTTTCATCTTTATGATGCAAAATTAATTTGGGCTCGACATTGAAAAACTTTGTCTCTAGAACCGTGTTCACAATTGCTTTTCACCTCTCATAATTTAATTATTTGATGATGCAAGATTAAAGTATCTCAACCAATCAGATTGATTTCTTATCGCAAGTGTTTAAAATACAAATTGTGAGCACATAAAAAAAAAAACAACAGTTGCTCCGGTGCCGAAAAATCCAAGAATCAACATAACAGATCTGCGTTTTTAAACATTATTTTTATAATGTGGAGAAGTTTTTCCATCGAGTTTCCGTTTCATTTGTTGACGGGCGCCCCCGCACCAGCCGGGGCCTTCGAGTTCTTTGCAGTGGGGATGTATGCCAGGTGTTGAGTCTGTTGAGGGGAGGAGGTGGCAGCGGAAACGGCCGATTGGCTCTCCTCGTTCGGGCGAGGCCTGTTTTGATTGGACGGCTGAACTAGACTGACGCCCGTCGAGTTCGACTGAAGCACGGCAATGCAGTTCCAGCAGTCCATGCTGTTGCCTTGACAACAAATAATGTTGTTTTTATCTTATTTCTCTTATTATTATTATTATTTATTTACTTATTCTAACATTATAGAGCATCATCCCTACTAGAGCCCTGGATGTGCCAATTTTTCCAGGGCCCGACTCGTGCAGGGCTCTAATCCATACCCAATGCACGCGCCCGAATAAAGAATGAACTTTAACCTTTCCAGAGTCGGATGCACCCGTCATCACCAGCAGACGAGAGTATCGATCCGGAGATGTTCCAACTGACTTTCCAGACCTTTTAGTGGAACAACAAAATAATTTTTTTGTCGTATACAAATACATACTTCAATAAACGTGCAGTCGATCAAGAAATATGTGTACTGAAACCGATACAATCGAGATGTACGAAAAACGTACAGTATTATAGTGAAATGAGATTGTATATTATTTTTCTTTTTGCTAACAAGCCATAAACAAAATAAATACCCATATCGAGTGTTCAACCAGAACTTAGACTGAATATTTAATTTCTTACACATCGGTCAGATTAATTATATATATCTCACACATCTTTATAGTAAAACAATTTGTAACTGTATATCCTATAACCTTACTGGAGTTAACAAATCATCAGTTACTAGAACAGTCTGAGCTTCTAAAGCCAGAGTGATTTCTTGATGCCGTGATAACATAACTTTTAAAAAGAGAGGAAAACGAATTATGATCAAACAAGATGTTGGCGGTATATCATAAAGGTGTCTCACACTTTTAGATGGAAGTTTTGAATGCTACTGACATTAACAGTGCTCAAGAATCTCGTGTCTATTTACAATATTAAAACATGTTTCGTCTGTGCCGATAAAGTTTGAGTGGTATCTTAAAAGTAATTGTGTTGTGTCTGTGAACACAAAACGTGCTTGCTATATCTGTGACAATAAAGTTTTTGTACCGTCTGTAAAATGTCTGAAGTACCTTGACGTTGTTATTCCTATCATGTCGTAAATATTTTAAGTTTATCAGGCCCCGCTGCTTGACGTAAACAGTTATTCAGCTAAACTTATCCGCTGTTATTCGAAAAATCAAGAAATTGGCCGTCACAGAATAATATTATCTATGCAGCGCTAATTTTTCAACGACAACAATTAACTAATTATGAGATGGCGCAGGATGGATATGAATGTAGGCGCCGAATTTGAAGGAACCGTCCAACCAGTGCGAGCATGGAAAAACGGAAGTAAAACCGAAAAAGAAGAAGTAATGAGTAATAATTACAAAATATTAGAAATAAATATTAAAAGTAAAAATAAATCAGTAATAATGTAATTGATAATATTTTGAAATGTGATAAAACAAACAAACTTGAGATTGATGGTCCTGAAATTTTCCAAGGACTTGTATGTCATACTTTGATGAGACTTCATCTTTCCTGAAAGTAAACCGTCATTAAAAAAAACATAAGAAAATAAATAAAACATCATCGATGTTCGTATGGTTATCATCATCATCATCATAAATCAGCACCATCAAACAGATTTATCATCAGTAGATTGATATTCATATGATGATCACCATCGTCATCATAAATCATAATCATCAGCAAACAGACCCATCAGCAGTAGATTTTAGTTCATATGATTATCATCATCATCATCATAAATCATCATCAGCACCATCAGACAGACCGGTCATCAGTAGATGTCGCCATCCTGATCCGAAGAATCGTCAGTTGAGACCCCGCAATGGCCACATGATCAAACGACCGACCGAGATTCGGGCTGAACGAGATGTCGCGGACTCCTCCCGGCATCGTGGAAATGACCTCTACTCTATTCCATACTCTATATTATGACAAACATAAAAAATTATTAGAGATGATAATATATAATTACAAAATTATTATGAGGCATTATAATTAATAATCATAATTACAAAATTATTATGAGGCATTATAATTAATAATCATAGCTGATGCTCTAATTATAATTAAATAATTATTATAAGGTGTTATAATTATAAAAAATATTCCTCTAATTAAGGGATACAAGCCTTAATTATTATCTTGTACATCTTAATTATTACAAATATCATCATATGCATTGTTCATGTCAGTGTAAAATTTAAATGTACAAAAATATTACAATTCTTATTATAACTGTTAATATTAAAATTATGTCAATAATAATGTGATAATAACAAACCTGGTGTCATCATATTCGTACATGAAAACATTGCAAGGCAGAGAACTACCGTCTTCTAGGCCAACCAGAATTATTGGAGGGATTAGTCTATAAAAGAAATTAGCCAATCATATTAGATTTCATTTTTAATCAAATATTTAAAAATTTAGTCAATAATATTAGATTTCATTTTTAATCAAATATTTAAAAATTTAGCCAATCATATCAGATTTCATTTTTAATCAAATATTTAAAAATTTAGCCAATCATATTAGATTTCATTATTGAAAGGCTGAGCCTACAAAACAATTTAGCCTATCATATTAGATTTCATTTCAAATAGTACAACATCTCAAAACAACAACATTGTATTTGATTTCATTACAAAAAGAACAACAACAAATAAAAAAACAGCAAAACAACAACAAATAAAAAAACAGCAAAACAACAACAAATAAAAAAACAGCAAAACAACAACAAATAAAAAAAACAACAAATAAAAAAACAGCAAAACAACAACAAATAAAAAAAGAGCAACAACAACAACAAATAAAAAAACAGCAAAACAACAACATCCTAACCTGGAAGGACCCCACGCCACACAACTACACCCAACTTTACACGAGATTTCATCTTGCAAATTCCACTGGCACAAGTTCATCATGTCCGGAGCTTCGTAGATACGAATGTTTCCATCCAAAGAACACATTGCCTGTCAATTACCAAGGTAACTAATAAATGGCCTGCCAATTACCAAGGTAACTAATTAATTGCCTGTCATTTATCAAGGTAGCTAATTAATGGCCTGCTAATTACCAAGGTAACTAATTAATGGTTTGTAAATTACAAAGGTAAATAATTAATGGCTTGTCAATTAACCAATTACCAAGGTAACTAAATAATAGCCTGTCAATTACCCAGTTACCAAGATAACTAAATAATTGCCTATAAATTAACCAATTACTGAGGTAACTAAATAATTGCCTCTCAATTAACCAATTACTTACCAAGGTAACTAAATAATTGCCTGTTAATAGATAGAAATATTACAAGGAATTTTGATTTTTTTATAGATATAAGCTACTTCAAAAATGTTCACTCAATACTTACTTAACTTAACCATTCAAGAAAGACTATATAAATAAACAACATTATCATCATCATCAAAACCCACAAGCTTCAATCCGTGATGCCTCGGTGCAAATTTGACATCAACGATGGGCGACCTGCTATCTACCAGATTGCCTCTTTTAATCCAGTGACTCCCCTCTTGTCCATCCTCATTGGCTGAACAAACAAGATATGAATATTTAAATTATACAATAATAACAACTACATAACTATTGATGTTTAACATTCAATTATCTCTGTATGATAATTAATTTTATACTAATAATATATTTGTTATATGATAATTAAACAATAATTATGTGAATTAACATCAACTAAGATATAATAAATTATCTAATTTAATAAAATATTATTCACCAAGTTCTTCCCAGACGGCAACAGTTTTGTCATTGGAGCAAGTTGCAATAACCTGGCCGAAATCGGGGTACGCCCACACCACCTTCCAAACAATTCCTGAGTGTGCCTTCGATCGTATTTTAAATGTTTTGTTAATTTATTCACTTAATTAAATATCGTGAATATATTTTTTACGTCTCTTCAAGAATCTCTTTTAGAAAACGGTGACAATCGATATTTTAGCGGAAACAGGATTTCCAGTCCATACAACAAACATACCTTTATGTTTGCTGAGCATTTCCACACACCTTCGACTAAATCCCATATCTGGAAAACAATAGCATTATTATTATATTAAATTAATTAATTATTAATGTTTTTCATCAAGACAATTTCAAATAGCAGCTCTGGTAGACTAAATTTAGCTTAACAACTGTCCTACCAGTGCTTTTAAGCTTGCCTTAAGTCTTAAGATGAGCCTAAAAAAAACTGGAAAGACAGTTTAGCATAGACAAAAGTGTCGGCAGTTCAAACTTCGCTGTCCTCACCAACGCTCACCAGTGCTGTACATAAGTACTTTAACGGACTGTCTTGGTTGATACCGTTAAATAGCCGCAAACGTAAAAGAGTATGTAAAGTCGGGCTCAAGTATTTTTCAAGGTGTATTATAATTAATTTACTTTATTATTTTGACTAAGTCAATTTGGACGAATTTCTGAAAATAAAGAGCTATATTTAACAATAAGTGCACGACTGGAAAAATGTAATTTCTCATTTTGAAATTTTATTAAAAAAATGCAATAATACTAATACAAAATTATATAGAGAAAAGAAAGTCAAACAGTTTCTAATAATTCTTCTAACTTTTATGTACTGGTCACATGAGCTTGTGGCCATTCGCTGGCCGTGAAAGTTATAAGCAACGTCATGGATTAAATCTTTGTGGTCAGTCTTTATCTTTTCTGCGGCTAGCATCTTCGAAACTCAAAATTTATCAGAAGTTCGACCAACTAACACGAGAGGCAAACTTCGGTAAAAAAAACAAAAAACTAAAGGTTAACGAAGGTTCAGAAAGCTTTAAATTCATGATTACATTTTTTCAATGTAATTAGAAAAATAACAAGTAAATTAAAAACGAATTTTTAAAACCAATGCTCTTATATGTAATTACAACACAAATTTTGCAATCAATTTTTTCTTATATTACTCTTTTATTTTATGTTAAAGTCGAAATATCTTAATTATATCGAAATATCGAAATTAATTAAAATTATCTAAATTAATTGACTTATTGTAAAACTAATAATTGAATATTGCATTGTCTTCTATTTTAAGCATGTATGCAAAATTTGAAAAAATCTATCATCAGGAAGTGACTCAAAAATTGATTGCAAGATTTGAAACAGACAGAGAAACAAACAGACAGACAGAGAAACAGAGACGACGAGTTAATAAAAGCATTGGTAATAATAATAAAAATATCATCAAAAAGCATCGAATTTAAATATCTCAACTATTTTCATGAAAATTTCGTACACGCTTGAGAATCGCGGTCAGTGAGTGTGGTTCGTGTTAACTTGGTAAAATAGTCTGCCAGTCGGTTAGCGTTTTGTGGTCAAGAAAACCCTCAAGAAAACCCTCCAGAAAACCCTCAAGAAAACCCTCAAGAAAACCCTCAAGAAAACCCTCAAGAAACCCCTCGATAAAATCCTCAAGAAAATTAACTAAATTAATTGACTTATTGTAAAACTAATAATTGAATATTGCATTGTCTTCTATCTTGAGCATGTATGCAAAATTTGAAAAAAATCTATCATCAGGAAGTGACTCAAAAATTGATTGCAAGATTTGAAACAGACAGAGAAACAGACAGAGAAACAGACAGAGAAACAGACAGAGAAACAGAGCCGACGAGTTAATAAAAGCATTGGTAAAAAATAAGTTTTGTATCATTAGTATTACAAATAAACAACTAATAATTATATAAATAAAAATATAGCTATATGATTTAACTATATCAAACTAACGTAAAAATAATTTTTAACTAAATGTTTTAAAATGCAAATGTTCTGCTAGCATTGCAAAAAAAATTTTTTATGTTTACTTATAAGATCAGCAGTTAGTTGTGCCTTATTTATTACCGTAATATTTATTATCACTCTGTCCTCTGTTGATCCGGCCGTTCACTATATTATATTATACTTATTATACCTCATTCGCACAGTTACATTAATACATTTAGTTTACTTGTTTATTTAGTTTTGTAGATATTACTTTCAGTTTTTTGTTATAGTTAATATGTACTCAAACAGACCAAAAAGTGGGTCAAGAAATGCGGGCAAAAATACTGATAAAAGTAGTAATAAAGATGTTAAAACTGAGGAAATATTAAACTCCAAAATGCAAGAAATCAAACTTTGTCTGCTAGGGGTAAGTGAGCTATATTTGTAATTAAAAATTTACAATTAAGAAGATATATTTTTTATGACTGAACTCTTGTTACAAATGTTAGTTTTATTTATTCGAAAAACAAATATTTTCTTGATATTTGTTGTATTTTCATTGACATTAAAATGTAATCTTTGATTTCTCTTCTTCAAGGACTCTGATGTGGGTAAATCGTGCATTGCTCAGCATTTTGTGTATGGAAGTTTTTACTCTGATTTAGATCCTACCATTGGGTATTTATTGCATTTGATAGTTTTTTTTAGCTTTCATAAACTTGTTTTTCTCTTTAGTATATATTTCTTTATTTATTTAAATGAAGAAACAATTTATTTGTTGAATTGCCTCGCTTTTGCGAGCCAGTCCCAAGCCTGGATAAAGGAGGAAGGATAGCTAAAAGGATAAAATATGATCTATGACAAGAAGTACATATATGTTTCCAACATACAGCCATTTGAGGATTTCGGTCTTAAAACACCTGGTGTAAAGGACTATAAATTAATATAAAAAAAACTAGCTGACCCAGCAAACGTTGTTTTGCTTTTAAAATTATTTTGGTTTTTTTTATTAAAAGTTAAATGCTTGCTTTTCCGCTCCCGGTCGCTATCCCGATTTATATATATATATGAGTCTGTCTGTCTGATTTTGGCCTATATATTATATATAAACTCCTCCGAAACGGCTGAACCGATTTTTATGAAATTGTACGTGTATCTATCCTCAGACCTTTCAAACGTACACAACAAATTTCATGAAAATCGGTTTGGCAGTTTCGGAGAAGTGTGGACACAAACACCGTCACAAGCTTTTTATATATATAGATATATTTGTTGAATTGAAATAATTAAAACATATATATATATATCTGTTTCGCTTTTAATCAGTGCTGCTTTTTGTTCCAAATACATCCAAGTCGGAGACGTGTTGTGTAAATTTCAAATCTGGGATACAGCTGGAATGGAAAAGGTATAAATGTATGTTATTATTAATTAACGTTTTTAGTTGATTAATATAAATATTAGTCGCTATATTTTAGTTAATATATACAAATAAATGTTATGTAGTTTAATAATTCTATTTTGTCAAATTTTACATTATATTAGTATTCATTTTAAAGAGTAATTTAATTTTTTTTTCTATTCATTTGTTTTTGGAAAATACAAAGAAAATCATAGTTATAAATAATATTTATCATAAATCATCACGTTTAACTTTAAATGAGGATAGAATGTTTTTCTGTTTTTTTAAAGTACAAATCATTGACGCCAATGTACTACAGAGGGTCGTCTGCTGTAATCGTTGTCTACGACGTTACTAAAGATGTTAGCTTTTTTTTATTACTTTAATTTTATTAAAAGTAGTTTTTATATTTTTTAATATTATTCTTAAATTATTATTGCTTTCTTATTTTATCATAACATTTTGTAAAGATATTTAAAAAAAATTTTTATTTATTTCTGTTGTAAACTTTATTTTCTTGATTTTTTTAGAGAACTTTTGAATCGGTCAAAAAGTGGATCGAAGAGTTGAAGGCTCACACGGAACCTGACGTACTTCTGTGCATCGCCGGAAACAAGTCAGACCTTGAAGACCTCAAGGATGTCAGCAGCGAAGGTCACTATTTTTTTAGAATGTTTTATAAGTCTGCTCGTTTTGTTTTGTTGTTGATGTTTTATAACTGTTTTGGTTCATATTCAGTCATGGTTTGTATTCAACCATGTTTCGTATTCAACCATGTTTCGTATTCAACCATGTTTCATATTCAGCCATGTTTTGTATTCAACCATGTTTCGTATTCAACCATGTTTTGTATTTAACCATGTTTCGTATTCAACCATGTTTTGTATTCGAACATGTTTTGTATTCAGTTAATCACTTTTTTGCTAAATACTCCTTTTTCTTCTCTGATCTTTTTCTCTTCATCTCTTACAATCTCTTTAGCATTGGCTGAATGGATCTCCTTTTCAATTCAAACCGTTTGTAGCTGAGCACTGTTGCACATCTTGTCAGAAATAGCAATGTAAAAATTTAGTGAATGATTGATTGAACCATGTTTCACATATACTATAACTACATCGCACATACACAACACAAATAAGATTAACCATATTTAATATGCAATACAACATATACGTAACTAATAACCATGCTCTTTCTCTCTCTCTCTCTCTCTCTCTCTCTATATATATATATATATATATATATATATATATATATATATATATATATATATATATAACATAATATGCAAACATTTTTTATATACAATACAACCATTTTGTATACTTCAGATGCAAAAAACTTTGCACAATCACAGAACGCCATTTTCTACGAGACAAGTGCCAAATCGGGTAAAAACATTAATGAGATGTTTAGAGAGATTGGTGAGAAATTTTTATTTAATATATAATTTATATTTGAAAATATAACTAATACATTTGTTTTTTAAAAAATTTAAGATTTTATTGTTCTGGTGACTGTAAACTTTTTTTTAATTTTTACTTTTTTTTGTTTTTGAAAATAACTGGAATGACTTTTAGTTTTGTATATTTTCCAAAAATTCTAGTATAATTTAATAAAAAAAAATCAATTTTTGCTTTTTAATCTTTTCTGAAAATTGACTAACAAAATTGTGTTTTTTTTTGTTTTCTTCCCTCAAATTTCTCACGACCGAAAGCCGAAAAGTTGAGCGTAATCCACAGGTGGCATGAAACTTCAACTTACTGCATCAAACCTCGCTGCATGTCGGATCTCGGAACGTTGAGAAAAACGCAGAAAAGTTCCTCGAGCGGCACGAAAAAACTGTGCTGCGTTTTATGATTGTGCGATTTCCATTTTATGTGTGTGTATGCTTGTGTTTATGTGTTTTCCCTGTTGTGTATGCTTGTGTCTATGTGTTTTCCCTGTTGTGTGTATGCTTGTGTCTATGTGTTTCCCCTGTTGTGTGTATGCTTGTGTCTATGTGTTTTCCCTGTTGTGTGTATGCTTGTGTCTACGTTTTTTCCCTGTTGTGTGTATGCTTGTGTCTATGTGTTTCCCCTGTTGTGTGTATGCTTGTGTCTATGTGTTTTCCCTGTTGTGTGTATGCTTGTGTTTACGTGTTTCGGGTATTTCCACAACTTTTAAACGACTGTCTGTCGTGAATCCCTATGAAAAAACTGTTGAGATAATTATTGTGTTGTGTAAAGTATTACCATTATCATAAATTTTGTTATGTCATCATCATTAATTTATCATTATTCAATCATCATCATCATTACTACAGCATTATTCATTCGTCACTATTAATATTCCATCATCATCATTATTATTCAATAATCATCACCATTATTATTCAATCATCATCATTATCATTATTCACTCATCATAATTATTCAATCATCATCATAATTATTCAATCATCATGATTACTACAGTATTATTCTCAATCATCATCATTATTCAATCTTAAATTTTCTTCTTCATCATCAAATTCGTGACGTTCAAAGTCATTTTCAATTATGTCATTTGAACGTTTTAAATCATGCTACAAGTCTATCAACGTCATCATCATCACTATTATCATAATCATCACCAGTGCCTTTATTTGCAGTGTTATTTCTTTGAATAAGCTATTCAAATAGTCAAGTGCAATTAGCCGATCGTTTGTTGTTCGTCTGTATCTGAGAAGATATTGTGATATGGAATTCATTCTTATCATTTTGTAGTTTTTTTATCGATTTTAGTCAAGTCAATAATTTTTTTCTTTTATATTTTTTTATCTCTCGAAATTTACGTCATTAACAATGTCGAACAATTTACGTCATTCCAATGTTTTTACTTTTTCACATCTGCAGAACTCTGCGTTAATTTTTTTTTTTTGTACTTTGTTTTATTAAATTAAATGTGTATATATATATATATATATATATATATATATATATACATCGTGATAAATTTCCTATTTTTAATTTTGTGATGTGAAACTTTTGATCGTTTTTTTTACACGCCATTCCTATCGGCAGTATTGTGTATTGAAGTCGAACGTTTTTATTCTGCGACGCGTACTTGTCGAGTCGTCTTTTTTTGTCTCGTACAAATTCGGTTTTACGTACTGATTTCTGTGACAAGACGCGAAGTCACAACTGATTCCTTACATTTAGCAGAACATTTTTAAGCTTATTAAAAGTCATTATTTAAAGTTTTTAATCGATTGACTGAAATATATATATATATAAATATATTTATTTTTTAAAAAGTTCTTAATTATAATAAAATTCATGTGAAATAAGAAAAATCAACATTTTTGTTTGTTTTCTAGACATAATTCATGTTGAAAAACATGCACATACATATACATTACATACATATAGGAAACAGACTTCGCAAAAATGCAGAGTTAAACGTTTCGTATCGACTTCTCTCGCCACATCTTTGCCTCTCATTTCTTTCTGTCTGGTCAAAAAAGCGCTATATAAATTACTGAATTGAACATGCAAAAAAATAATATAGACCAGTAAAGAAAAAAATTGAACACATTGAATAAAAGTTGACGTCTAAAGTATCATACAGCAGCAGGGACAACATTTATGACTGTTGCTGCTTTGAAAAGTATAACTACTTGCCAGCGAGCGGGGAAATACGGTGACGCTATTGTTAAAAGTTATTTTGGACGGTAGTCTACCCGGTGAACTGGCTTGGCGTCGACTATTTTTCATTGACATTTTATTAGACCATTTCAGTGACACTTTGTACGGGTATTTTCCGTGTTTCTGTTTTTCTTCGTATGATTCTTCATCTGGAGTTTTATCTGTATCAGTATCTTCTTTAGCATTATTATCTTCAGCCAGTTTTGGAGAGGAGTTGTCGGTGGTCAATTGAAATTTTTTAAGTCTTCTTTTTTAGTTAAAATTCCAATCGACGCTCGACAAGACTTTTTTAATTTTTTTCGTCATTCAGCGAACGGCAGTGTTTTAAATTTTAATTAACAAATGTTTAAGTTTAAATGTTTGAGAAACGGCGTTAAAGTGGAAGCTAAATTCAAACCAGACGACAAATTTGTTTACATAGATAAACTTGAATTTATATTAAATCTAAAAATTGTAAATTTAAATTGTTACATTTTATAAATTAATTTTAAACTCATCAGGTAAAATATTTAAAACAAAACATAATATTTTAACAACAATAAAAAAATCAGCTCTTGAAGTTCGTTGCTTAAAAATCTTACTTAAAGAAATATAAGCGATAAATTAGCATTCTTCTAATAATTGTTTTGCAACGATCGAAGTTTAAAAGCCTGGATGGCATTTCTTTGAAACCAGACTATTGTCTCTTGTTCAAATATTTCTGAGAAGGTTTTGTTGTTATCTGATTTGAAGTTGTTCTCCTTCACTTCACACACACATATATATAAATAAATGTCGTCTACTACTCTTAAAAAAGTCGGCTACTCATCGAGACGTCCCGAGAATGTTTTTTTATGCTTGTAGCAAAAAAAATCAAAGATTGGACGAATGTTATGATGTCACTATTATATAGTCTACTATAGTAGTCGTTCAATTTTTTTAACAATCGTTCATTCTTCCCTGTTTGTTTGTTTGTTTTTTTTATCTAGTCAGGGCCAGCTCCGGCGTAACACATAACTAACTGCTAACTTCTTCGTTAACAAGACATCATGAGTTTATCAAAATTTTACGATCTCGCCAACAATCTTCATATAACAAAAACTAAAGCCGCCAGCAGTTTCGCGGCCGCCGCCATCGTTGCCTGCCTGCTACAGAAGTCAGGATACAACTTCAAGGCCGCCATTCAAGCCATAGTTGGCCTGAAATCTCGAGATGCGCAGAAAAACGTCACCGTTCACAGTCGAGACGACTTGTGTCAGAAAGAAGCCGCCGTGTCCGGCCGCCGTAAAGAAGGAGTCAACAAAGCGTTTTACGAGCAACTGAGAAAGCTGATATCCATCGTAGTGCCCGGTGTAAAGTCGAAAGAGTTTTTGATCATCGTAGCACATACGATGACCTTAGTCTTGAGAACTTGTCTGTCGATATACGTAGCGCGATTGGACGGCTACATAGTCAGGGCCATCGTAAGAAGAGACGCGGGTCAGTTTGCATCCTCGCTGCTGAAATGGTTGGCCATCGCGGTGCCCGCCACATTCATCAACAGCCTCATTCGATTCTTTGAGTCGAAAGCTGCTCTGGCATTCAGGAGTCGTCTCGTCGATCATGCCTACAAGCTGTACTTCAAAGATCAGACGTACTACAGGTTGTGTTTGAGTTGAATTTTTGTTTGTTTGTTTTGTACGAGTTTGTTTATTTTTATCGAGTTATTTTTGCTAGAAATCTGTTTTTGATTAACGTTAAAGTATTTCAATCATAAAAACAGGATTTTTATGATAATTTTGATAACAGAGTTTTTGATAACTTATAGTACATGGTTTAAGGCAGTATTAACTTGTAGTACATGATATAAGGCAGTATAAACTTGATTATAATCATCAGTACAATTAAAACAAATAATTTTTAAAATATTTTATTTAAGTTTCAAAATATTAACATCATTATCATCGTTATCTCTACTACTAGAGTGAGCAACCTCGACAGCAGATTGACCAACGTTGACCAGAGGCTCACGGACGACATAATGGCATTCACGACGTCATTAGCACACCTGTATTCTCACCTGACGAAACCTGTCCTTGACGTTGCCGTCATCTGTTTCACATTGTATCGAACTGCAATGAAAGCCAGGGCAAACGTTGGGTAGGTTTTTGTAAACTATTACCGTATATCCAGATCGTTTATGGTAATTTATTATGTATATTTTTTTAAATTTGATCATTTATATGTTTTTTTGTATTTTATTTATACCTAAGTGACTTACTTTCAAACATACCTTTATCAAGTGAATACAAATATTAAATATACGGTGTATCAGATGAATACCAATATTAAATATACGTGTATCAGATTAATAAAAATATTAAATATATGCATATCAGATGAATAACAATATTAAATATATGTGTATCAGATGAATGCAAATATTAAATATACGTGTATCATATAAATACAAATATTAAATATACGTATATCGGATGTCAGTATTAAATGTACTTATATGAAAAAATATCAAACATACAAATACAAACCATAATATTTTATTTATATGCTCAGATTGCTAAGTGAAGAGTTTATTATTGGAAATGTATTATTAACTCTGAAAACTCAATGACTTCTCGTAGAAGTGGTACTTGACATCAATTTTTACGACGGCAAAACATTTTTTGAGTACATTTCAATCTCGATTTACTTTCCTAATTTCCTATTTCGATCTCAATTCAGCCTTCCTACGTTCATCGGGGCTTCCGTCTTGTACTTGACGGCGTCGATTTTGCGACGCGTGTCACCGAAGTTCGGTCAGCTGGTTGCGAAGGAGGCGGAAAAGAAAGGATATTTGAGGTTTATTCATTCGAGAGTTATCAACAATGCAGAAGAAATTGCTTTCTATTCTGGTCATAAAGTTAGCTGAAAATTTATTGTTTATAATTTTTTTATTATTTATAATTTTTTATTATTTATAATTTATTATTATTTGTAATTTATTATTATTTATAATTCATTATTGTTGTGTATTATTTATTACAATGATTTCAGTAATTAGTTTAACTTTAATAATTGCTTCAGAGTTTTTCTTTTTTTTAAATTTAATATATCAAATAATTTATTAAATTTTTACAAGAAAATTAAATTAATAAACGCGCAATCGTACGATTTCTCAGCCGGAAATGAAGCTCCTGAAGGAGAGCTACAAGAGCTTGTCTCAGCAGGTGAATTCAATCTTATGGAAGAAACTCTGGTACGTACAACTGGAACAGTTTCTGATGAAATACGTTTGGAGCGCATCCGGTCTCCTCATCATCACCATTCCCATTCTTACCGCCAAGGAACGAATTGGAGTGAAAACTGACGGTGAGTCGGTGGACGGGAACGGGTTGAGTTGGCGGACGGGAACGGGTTGAGATGGGGAACGGGTTGAGTTGGCGGACGGGAACGGGTTGAGATGGTGGACGGGAACGGGTTGAGTTGGCGGACGGGAACGGGTTGAGATGGTGGACGGGAACGGGTAGAGATGTGAGATTTTCTTTTTAAACAATTTTATGGTTTTTATGGAATTAAAAGGGGCAATGAAAGTTTGGTATTTTAATATTTATTTCTTCATTGGGTTCATTCACCTGTTTTCTCATACAGGTAAAGTCTACTCAGGTGAAGATTCGAGAGGTGGTAGTGTAAGCAAAAGGACACAGATGTTTACGACATCGCGTTCGCTTTTAATTTCTATGGGAGATGCGATGGAAAGGATGATGTCATCTTATAAAGAGGTTCGTTGGATACTGTTTCTTAATTTTTATTTTATCGGTTCAATCTTCGACGTTCTCCTATGATTGGTTTCTGTGTTTTTTTTTAATTGATTGTTATTATCAGCCTTTCATCCTTCACTGGTCGATAAATGAGTACCGGTTTCACGATTGGGGGTAATAAGGTTTTGTATACATCCGGATCTTGGACACACCTATGTGATCCCACATGCACAAGCTAATCTGCTGAGGTGTACTCCACGAAGTGATCCTCCAATGTTACGACCTTGACCTTTAACCTTGTAGTGCTTAATTACAAACACACTTGAGTAATTATGGCAGGCTGTTCATTCTCAATGTTTTAAGTGGCTCAGAATGTCATTTAGAAGTTCATTTCATTAACAGTAAAAACAACAAACCAACTGGCCTTGATAGTCAAGGCAAGCAAATATCGCAATGTATACTGCTTAAATTAGAAATTGACGTTTATGATATAGTAACTGAAATCTAATTAAAATTAGTTTCGACCCGAAGCAGCTGCACAACTGAGAGTGAACTCACAGTTTGTAGACAATAAATTAGGTCACGAAAAAAAAAAAATTTCTTCTTCTTTCAAAACAACATGAGGTGAGGTTCATCTAGCATTGAAACAGTCCACTAATAAATCATCTTTTTTATCTGTCTTACACTAATGTAAGGATTATATCTTTCAGATGATAGTGAGAGAGAAAGAGGTTTTTAATTGAACATGTTGTATATTACTGATGTTTCTATTACAAGGGAGTTACCTTCTAGTAAAAAAGATGGCTTTGATAAGCATTGATAACAATTTATAAAAAGAAATTGTAAATACAAAATGGGTTGTTATATTTAATGAATATTTAATGGAGTTTGTATTAGAGAAAATATTATACCAGATTATTATTATTTGTAAAATATTTATATATTTAATGTGGTTGTTTTTTATTTTATACCAGATCACAGAACTGGCAGGTTATACGCACAGAGTGGCTTACATGTTTGAGGTATTTGACGAGGTACAACAAGGGAGGTACGTCCGATCGGTCGTGGTCACTAATTCGGGTCACTCGAAGTCGCACAGGCACACCCTGTTGAAGAAAGATCGATCCCTCTTGTCGAGAAGAGGTTCGTTTGTGTGTTTGTTTGTTTTGTGTGTGTGTGTATTTAATTGTTTGTTTGTCTGTTTGTTTTGTGTGTGTTTGTGCATGTATTTAATTGTTTGTTTGTTTGTTTGTTGAGCACATGTTTGAGTGTGTGTGTGTGTTGTTCACATATAATTTATGCTGTGCATGTGTAACGTGGTTGCGTAGATACACGCTTGGATTGATGAGTATATTTTATATTATTTTAAGCCTTTTAAGTCTATTTATATATTTTTAATAACCTTGCTATTTAAATAACAATCAGTTATATAAATACATTAGATTGCAATTATATTATATATAAATAAAAATTAAATATATTACATATGAATGCAATTATAATTCTGAGAAATATATTTTCTTATTAAAACGTCATGCACGATGAAGTGGGTTATCAAACTCTCCTTTTTTTGAGATAAGCTTTTGTAATCTCAAATGTCGTGTTGTATTTCGGGTTTCATTTCGTTTCGATGTGACGTTGAATCAATTATATGCGATTTCTTATTTTGGGCCAAGGACGAGTTATCTCTTTTTCACTCCTTGAAATGTGAACAAGGTTTTCTGTTTTGACGCTGAGGATGCGGCAGTTGACTTCAACGATAATGTTAAAGTTGATCGTCGTGATGATGGTGATGATGATGACAATGATGATGGTGGAACTGCTGCTGATGATGATGACTTAACATAGACATTAGTGGTTATGGCAAATGAATGTGATTATCAAATAACATGATGACATTACTTCAAATACATGATGCAGGTCTTGTGCTGGATACAGATCATGACATCATGCTGGAAAACGTTCCTGTTATCACTCCGAGTGGAGAAGTCGTTGTTCCTAAACTTTCATTTAGGGTAAGTCATTGTTCCTAAACTTTCATTTAAGGTAAGTCGTTGTTCCTAAACTTTCATTTAAGGTAAGTCATTGTTCCTAAACTTTCATTTAAGGTAAGTCATTGTTGCTAAACTTTCATTTAGCATAAGTTGTTGTTTATGATGAGAGTTATATACTAATAGGATGACTGATGTTCACTAATCCTAAATTAATTAAATAATTAATTAATTCTTCTGGATTACAGTTAGAACAAGACATGCATCTCCTGATTACCGGACCAAACGGTTGCGGAAAAAGTTCTCTGTTTAGAATCCTCAGCGGTCTGTGGCCGGTACACGATGGAAGAATCTACAAACCTCCTCCCAGAACTATGTTTTACATTCCACAGAGGTATGTCTGGCTCTGCATGTGTTTTTGATGTGTGAGTGTCTCTCTCTGTGTGTGTGTGTGTCTGTCCAGCATTTGTGTTTTTGTTTATATATCTCTTGAAAATTATAATAACCTAAGGAAGCCGATTTTTTGAAATTCAAAATGGTTTCACAAGTTTTTCTTATTATTCTCCTGTTTATATTTTTTTCCAAATAAATTATTATTGTTGTTATCAAAACAGACCGTACATGACTCTTGGAACTCTGAGAGATCAGATCATTTACCCGGACGGTGTAGAAGACATGAAGGACAAAGGATTTGAAGATTCCGATCTTGAAAAAATTCTTACAATCGTCAGCCTCCAGCACGTCCTTGATCGGGATCAAAGTTTGTGACTTGATTTTGATTAAATTAATGATTGATTGGATTATTAATTGATTGATCTAATGATTAATTAATTGATTGAATGAATTATTGATTGATTAATTGAATTATTGATTAATTTATTGGTTAACTGATTGATTGATTGATTGGTTAATTGATTGATAGATAAATTCATTGATTGGCTGATTGATTGGTTGGTTGATTGATTGATATATTAATTGATTGAATGATTGATTGATTTTGACTGATAGATTTTTTGATAGAATAAAAGTGACTTATTTTATAAATAAAAATATTTGAATATTCAAATTATAATTTCAAGTTTTAATTTAATTTCAGAATGGGATTCTATCTGCGATTGGAAAGACGTTTTGTCAGGCGGAGAGAAACAAAGAATAGGGATGGCCAGAATATTTTATCATAGGTAAACTTTACTATCATCATCATCATCATCATATTTATTTATTATTATCATCATCATGCTCATTCCTTCATTTTTTTTATCTTTCCATCAACCAGGCCTCAGTACGCACTCCTGGATGAATGCACGAGTGCAATTTCAATCGACGTCGAAGGTTACATCTATCAGAGCATCAAAGATCTCGGAATCACTTTACTGACCATCACTCACAGACCATCTCTCTGGTGGGTTTTGATAATGATGCTGACTGTTGTTGATGATGATTATGACATTTATGATCATCATCATCATGACCTGTTTCCATCCCATGCAGGAAATTCCACACCCACTTGCTTCAGTTTGACGGAGTAGGAGCATGGAAATTCGAAGCGCTCGATCACGGGGCGAGGATTTCTTTCAGCGACGAAAAACTGAAACTGGAAGTGCAGCTGGCCGGAATTCCCGAAATGGAGAAAAGACTCGCCGAGCTGTGCAGCCTTCTGGGAGAGGATTCCGAAATCCTTCACAGTAGGAACTCTGGGAGTTCTTCCGACGTGTCCGCCGCCGAAAGGCAGAACTCTTCCAACGAAGAAGACGACGACGACAACAACAACTTCAACGACTGCAATGGAAACGCTGCCAGCGAACTCCGCGTTGTAGATTTTAGGGTTAATGAGGTCGTTCAGTGATGATGATGATGTTAGCATTGACGTGGTGATGATGGCGGTGACATTACTGTCGCTTGTCTATGAATGCCACTCAATATTAGCAGCTTTTTCACACTCGACATTGTTTTCCATAAATCTGCATTGCTTGTTAACTATAAAACATCCCTGTAGTGAGATTTCTACTATATTTCTGTTGATATTTTCAGTGTATGTACGTATGCATACGAGATATACATATATATGCATAAATATATACAATTATACAAATATATATTCCTACATATACAATAACACAAATATACAAATATGTCTTGTATCTATTTAAAACTTTTTCTTAGAAATTTTATTCCATGATATTCCATTCTGGATTTGTTGTTTGACATATTACCACCGGTACTTCATTTTGTAGAAATTTATTCATTTTAAAATTTTTATGTTCAAATGTAAATAAAAAAGAAGAAATAATATTAGTTTATTAGAAAAAAAAAATTTTTTCACTTCAGTTTTAGTAAAAGCTAATTCTTTACGTCAAGAAACTCAGATCACGCGTGCAGCAGTCATACGTGGGACGTTTTTATCACGTTCTACCACAAACTGTACCTATACTTCACGCTTTATCACCATTTTTATTGTATTTCTTTAAACTCTTCAAGTTCTTATTTAGATCTTTTCTTCATCAATAAACAAATTTTGAAAATTAAATGTTGGGATTATAACAATCAGATATGAGTTTGTTTATGGAATGTGGTGTATCCTCTGAAAAGCATACTTAGAATTGCCGTTAAAGACTATAATTTTCAGCAGAATATTTTCTAAGTAGAGTAGTAGATTTATATGCCTTCAAAAATCTCAGCAAATAATAATTTTATTTTAACATTTTTTTCTTAATTTAGCTTGTGTGATTGATTTCTAATACGATTTTATAGTTTCGTTAGTTAGAATCGTTTTACTGAGCTAAAAAAATTTTGATTTCAAATTTGTATTTGGTAAAAAAAATCTTGACCCTCCCTAAACTCTTGAAAAGCCCCTTGAATCACATTATCTGAAAGAAAACAGTCAGTATTTTTTAAATATAACTTGAGCATGCCACTACGCTTTTTTCACTTTTCCAAACATAATTTTTACACTTTATTTTGTTATATAAAAGAAATCCGAACAACCAATCAGAAGTTCGCATATAAGTCGCCACAGGACCATACGTCTTGATGATCCAAACGAGAAACAAAAGTCACAAAAATATTCAAACGGGCAAGCTGTATGAAACTCCGAGGCTTGCAATTTTTGCCAATCTTTTCGCGTTCTTCGATTTTAACTTTTTGACGGCCTCGTTGACTTCTTTCTCGCTTTTGTGGGGTCTGTTGTGTCTTTTGATCGATATCAAGTGAGCTTTGGGAGCCGAGAACGGGCGGTTCCACCTCTTGAACAAGTCCGGATGGACTTCGTCCGAAGGCATGAACTTGCCTGAAATTATAGATGTTTACTAATTTGAATCAATCAATACATTATAGCTGTATTTGTATATTTAAAAGATAATATATTAAAAATAAAATAATCACAAGAGTGATGCAAAGCAACAATCGAACATAAAATTATACACTTTTACAAAAGAATCAACATTTTACTTTTCAAAATCTTTCTGAACATCAAATAATCGTTCATTGCTTCAGCAGCAACTTTTGCAACATCCTCATCTTGGAATTCAATGAAAGCATATCCCTTACTTCCTCCTGTCTGATTTAAAAGTAGTTTTTGTTATCATTGAAAAAAAATAAATTACGTTCTGTTTTTGAAAAGATTTTTTAATGAACACTTTAACAATCAAATATACTATTTTTTACTAATATTATCATTTTAATTAAGATGATATGAATACTACTATTTTATGATTCCATAAATAAACAACAACCAGATCTACAACCAGTTCTCCTATATCAATCAGGCAAAAACATTTCTGCAGCACTATTTATGTAGCGTGTAATAGCGCTCGGCCATGAACCAATCAAACAGGTATTTTTTCAGTTCACGACAAAAGATAGTGGGTTAGTAGCGTAAGTTTGTAAGAAGGAAGATAGTTGCAGAAAAAGTGACCAGAGTAGGAGACAAAGGATTCAGCAAAAGAACGTTTCGCAGAGATTGACAAAGAACTAGTAAGAATAGAAAACAGAGAATTATTCCCGAGAAAATGACCAAGTAAGAGAAACCAGATGACAACCGCAAAGAAGCAAAGTAGAATAATTTCATCCGATCAAACACGACGTATGCAAAATAACATAATTTCAGCATTATTATTAATAGACTGAGTGACTCACTCTCTTGCTTCTAGAGATTCTGAGCCTGGTGATTTTACCAAACTGACTGAAGTATTTTTTCATTTCATTCTCGTAGAAGCCGTGTGGAAGATGCTTTACATAAATAACTCCTCTTTTGGATCGCTGAAAAATAAATCAATAAAACGCAAACTTTAATTTAAAAATTTATAAAATGTCATGACGAAGAGCGACCACATAGGCGCGACAAAAGCAGGCGGCATGACCAACTGAATAAAATTCCAACCTTAGAAAAATTTGATTTCGAACCCGAACGTTTTTGAATTTTACTTTTCTTTAATTTCTTTACGGATACGCCTTTAATTTTGCCTGAAATATTCTCTGAGATGCTGATACTTTCCGACATTTCTGAGCGACGAGCGGTAATCAAAACAAAACAAAAATGGAACTCAACAAACACGCGACCAATGAAGGTAAATACAAAATAAATAATTCAGTTTGACAAAAGTTTTTTTTAACCTAAATACAAAACATGTAATATTTTTATTGTTATTAATTAATTGTTTTTTTTGTAATTTTAATAAATATTTAAAATAATAATTCTTCATCTAGAATAGGTTATAAATTTTTAGACTTGAGGACAACATAAAATTTTTACACAACATATATTAGAGAAAAGTTTTTTGTAAAAAAAAATTGAGATCGGTCAAAAAATGAGCGGGAGCGGGAACGCGAACAGGAGCGGTAGCTGGAACAGGAGAATGAGCAGGAACGAGCACGCAAGCGGGAATGAGAACGGAATAACGATTGGGGACGAAAGAGCAAGCGGGAACAAGAAAGCAAACGGGAAAACGATCGGGAGCGGAAAAGGAAGCAAGGAGCAGGAGAGCGAGATAGCAATCGGGAAAGAAAACGGGAGCAAGATAGAAAAAAACCGATTAGAAAAACCTCTAAAAACCCTGGGTAACCCTCAAGTGACTAATAAATATAACTCGCTCTATCAAAAGTTGGTTATGAGCTCGCATTTCATAGATATCTATGTTGCATTTTGTCTTAGCAGCAGTAAATTTGTAAGTCGATTGTCTTTTTAAATCCTTTATATTATTTTCGATTGTCTGTCTTTCTGTCTTCCTGTCGGTCACAAACTTTGAGTCTCAAAATTAACTCACTTCCCGTTATCCGATCGAGCTGAAATTTTGCACATCGACTTGGGCTGCGAGACAATTGAATCTATCAAAATTTCAGTTTGATCGGAAATTGTATAATTAAGTTTTTCAAAAAACACCAAGTGATGATGAAAAATAGGCAGAGAACAAAAATTCAAATAAAAACTTTAAATCGCTCTAGCGCCTAAACGGTGCGTCCTAGAGCAAAACGGACTTCATTTTTGTGTTTCTCAAATGGGGGGTATGGAATCGGCCGGAGATTAAGTTAATCCAAAAAAAAAATTTTTTAATAGCGAAGTTATACACCCCTCAAAATATAATGGACTAACCCATTTCGGTCCTAATTGTGATGTAGAGACATCTATCGAATGAATGTTTTTTTTTCAATTTTTCAGCTTTCGATTTTTTTAGAAATAAAAACTTTAAATCGCTCTAGCTCCTAAACGGTGCGTCCTAGAGCAAAACGGACTTCATTTTTGGCGTTCTCAAAGGGGGGGTATGGAATCGGCCGGAGATTAAGTTAGTCCAAAAAAAAATTTTTTTAATAGCGAAGTTATACACCCCTCAAAATATAATGGACTAACCCGTTTCGGTCCTAATTGTGATGTAGAGACATCTATCGAATGAATGTTTTTTTTTCAATTTTTAAATCCTTTATATTATTTTCGATTGTCTTCCCGTCTGTCTGTCTGTCTTCCTGTCGGTCACAAACTTTGAGTCTCAAAATTAACTCACTTCCCGTTATCCGATCGAGCTGAAATTTGGCACATCGACTTGGGCTGCGAGACAATTGAATCTATCAAAATTTCAGTTTGATCGGATATTGTATAATTAAGTTTTTCAAAAAACACCAAGTGATGATGAAAAATAGGCAGGGAACAAAAATTCAAATAAAATAAAAACCTAGGATCGTATATAAAGGATTTATAATAATAACTTTGTTTTTATGGGTTAGTTTTTTAAATCCTTTATATTATTTTCGATTGTCTTCCCGTCTGTCGGTCACAAACTTTGAGTCTCAAAATTAACTCACTTCCCGTTATCCGATCGAGCTGAAATTTGGCACATCGACTTGAGCTGCGAGACAATTGAATCTATCAAAATTTCAGTTTGATCGGATATTGTATAATTAAGTTTTAAAAAAAAAAATTTTTTTTTTGGACTAACCTAATTTTGGGACGATTCCATACCCCCCTTTGGAAAGCCCAAAAATGACGTCCGTTTTGCTCTAGGACGAACCGTTTAGGCGCTAGAACGATTTAAAGTTTTAAAATAAATCAAGGTTAAAGCGCCACTTAGCGAACAAAAGGAATTAGTACCGGAAATCTAGGATCGTATATAAAGGATTTATAATAAAAACTTTGTTTTTATGGGTTAGTTTTTATTCCGTTATATAAAGACAAACAAAACAAAAATATTAGGAAACGCGGAAGATTTCACGCTTTTGGGTTCTACAATGTGGAAAGACCCAGTGTCAAATGTCATAAACGAAACACGAACGTTCCATTTTATTAAAAACAATCTTAGATCTTAAATAACGTGGTAGTTATTCATTTAAATGGTAGATCTAAAGTTAGAGGTGGGTTTCTGCTTCTTAAGCAGCTAAAGCTCATGAAACCTGTGATCTCAAATTCATGTTCTTTAAATTCAGAGCGACCATTTTTGTTCAAAGGAGTGAAGAAAACTACAGTGTCTTCTTTCTAATAAAAATCAACTAACTTTAGAGAAAAGTGCAATGAATTAAAATTTAATTTCGCTCCTATTAAATTAACACAGCACGTGGACAAAGGCTGCTATCTAGTGACTGTATTGTATTTATACGTATATACCTTAGCGTAATATATATATAACAAGTGGACACAAATCGGGAAAACAGAATTTTATTCGGTAAAGCACTGCATCGAACTTCAAATTCAACGAAAAACAAAAACAAATCATACAAACAAACGTATTTATGCATTCATTCCCTCATTCTTTTTACTACATTATTACGCCTACGTCAACCAACAAATCTTCAATATTTCTATGCGCAATGGAAAAATAGCTGAATGAGAGAAGTAGTCGATCAAGAATGGAAAAGGAACTTTATTTAATGTATCAGGTTCAAAACCAAAAAAAAGCAGGATTAACCAGTTATAAGAAATCATCGCACTCTCCTTACGAGATGTTCTCTCGTTTCAACGATTAAGTTCCGTCCTTTAATCCTAACAAGAACAAATTATATCTTTTTCTATTTTGGATAAGGACACGATGACAAAATTAAAAAAAACCATTAATCACCAGTTCGTTTTTAAATACAAACCCCGATATATATATATAAACAAAAAGAAGCTAACTGATGACACCCAATCATCCACCAAATTGCAAATACGATCGACCGGGTGGATAGCTACAATTGGACAGTTGTCTTTCCATAACAAGGCACCACCAGCCAATCAGAAACCACCGACAACGAGCGAATGAAAGAATGCAGAAACATGAGGAGGACAGCTCTATTTCCAGGCATGCAAAGATGGAAAAAGTTGCCGGCAAATAAATTAGTAACACGTAACCATAGATACCGTCTTATACACAAGCGAGTACTAACACAGGCAATCAAATGTGTCCAGAAAAAATATTAAACACAATATTACAAGTTTGCTGCGCACACACATATTTATATATATAAATATGTAAATATATATATATATTTATATCAAGACTGAATTATTAATTAGAAATCACATGATATTGAATGTAAATTTCTCTTTTCGAGACAATCAAGTTAATTTTAATAACATTTTTTTATATTGGTTTTTTATTCTATACATTTTTTTGCATCAAAAACCTAACAAAACTAAACAAATTCCCAGTCATACATGATCTTCATTATCTCTCTCCACCTCTTGCAAGAGTTAGCCAATCAGCAGCCAGAGACTTTTTGTTCTAGTGACATCTCTTCCCTGTGTGGCTGCTCGTTTCCGTTTGTGACACCGTTCTGATTCTGATTGGCCATGGAGTGTTGGCCACTCCTGGGACGGCAACCAATCAGGTCTTCACGTCTTTTTTTCTCTTCCACATTGACTCTGAATCTTCCATTGTAGAGAGGCTAAAAATATTTATAAATAAATTTATTTTAAAAAACAAATCTGAATTTTTAAATAAAACATTCAAATAATTCAAAAAATTGTTCATTGAAACTTAAAAAAGAGAGCAATTTGTTTGACATACCCTCAAACTGAGAATGTACTTCACTGTTTCAGCGCAGTCGAATGCAATGAAGCCAAAGTTCTGAAATGAAACCAAAAATTAATTTTATCACATTTCTATGTTCTGTTCATAGAATATTTTAAAATAAATAAATACAATGATAAGAAATTCAATGTATCTGATAAATGAGAACTGCCTAATCATATGGATACTTACAAAAGAATTGATTACTCATATGGATACTTACAAAAGAATTGATTACTCATATGGATACTTACAAAAGAATTGATTACTCATATGGATACTTACAAAAGAATTGATTACTCATATGGTACTTATTAAAAATCGATTATTCAAATGGATACTTACATGAGAACTAACTACTCAGAAAGCTAATCGCGCAAGGACTGATTATTTAGATGGATAGTAACAGGAGAATTGATTACTTAGACAAATAATTATATAAGATCGATTACTCAGATGGATATATATATATATATATATATATATATATATATATATATAAGAAAACTGATTACACAGACGAATAATTATATAAGATCGAATACTCAGATGGATATATATATAAGAGAGAACTGATTATTAAGAAAGATATTTACACAGGAATCAATAATTTTCAGAAATACTTACAGGCAAGTTATTGTTCGGCTTCCTGTTGATCCTGATATCAAGGACACGACCGTACTCTAAAAGAGAAAAAAAGAAAAATAATTTTCATGTTTACATACATTACATCAAAAATTTACATTTTAATTAATTTATTATATGCAACATCTTCTTGTAAGCAAGACCGTCAAGACTCACTCTCAAAGAACTCCTTCAAGTCCTGATCCGACATGTGATGCGGAAGATTCCCGACGAATATCTGCTGTTGGTCAGGATAGTATTGCATGCTCTTCCCGCTGTTACTACCCGTATCATCAACAACAACGTTTCCGTGTTGTTGTTGCTGCTGCTGTTGATAGTTGTTATCTCCCCTGATTGAAAGAAGAAAAAATAAACACAGCAAGGTTAATAATCATAATTATCAGCCATGGAGGGGAGCATCTTTAAAAGATAATAAAATAATGTGTCTGCTTTATTTAAGACTCTATATTTTATTTATTCACTTTTGCAAATCTAATCTAATAAAATTTAATAAGATAAACAGTTTTAAAATCGAAAATCGATAAAAAATAGATACGAACCTGAAGACCGGAGTCTTCGTAGCCACGTACTGATTTCCAGCTGTAGGAGGGGGACTGTTCTTTGCAGCGTTCGGAGGGAGCGCTCCAACCGAGTTGACGTATTCAGCCTGGGAAACAGGCACGACAATGGGGGAACCGCCGTTTTTTTGTTCGACCTTGGCAGCGAGGGGCTTGAAGGTCGAACCCACATTTCGGCTCGCCATTTCCGCCCAGCTGAGTTTCTGAGGTGGCGTGGCTGTCGTGGAAAAATGAACGAAATTTAAACGATTAATAAAAGAACATTTTATAACTGAATATTTAAAGTATTATTATTATTACTATTATTAAAAACAAACATCAATTAAATTGTTGAACACATACTATGTCAATCAATCAAACAAAAATTTAATTATGTTCTTCAACAGTCAATCAAGAAACCACCTACCCATTTCCTTGATTTCAGAAGTAGCAGGCAGCTGATTCTTTTCAACAACTGGCTTGCTACTGGATACTTCTTCTATATCTTGATTCAAATCACTGCTGGCGACCTCAGCAGCTTGTGAAACAACAGCTACTACTTCAGGGCTGCTAGCTGTTTCATCTTGCTCAACCATATCAGAAATGGGTGCTTCTTTCAACTCGTTCACAGCACTGAAAAAAGAAAGAATTGAGTCAACAAGTAGCCAATAACATCATCATTTCTTCTTGTATAACAATCATCACCAATTTACTCACACAAGTTCATCGCCAGCACTTTCAGCAGCCCGATTCAAATCGTTGCTTGCATCAGCAGCAACAGGAACAGCTGCAACAAGAACAGCTGCTTCCGTACCACGAACAGCTGCGGTTGACGTTTCTTCCACTTGTCCAACGTACACCAACTGTTGGTTGAACTCTTCCAGCACAACCTCTCCGTTGTCTACATTTAAAAAAAGAAAGAAAATAAATTAACATTTACGGATGCGTCCGCTCACTAATTCTCTACTACTACAACTACTACTACATGTTTCGTATAAAACTCATCAACTCACTGCACTCCTGTTCAACAGGCTGCGAATGCTGCTGCTGCAAACCAAAGTCCAAGTCGAGGTCGTCATCCTGGTAACGGAAGATGTCGTTGTGGACGTAATACTTCTTGTTGGTCTGCGGTACGAGAACGAACGTCTGCATGAACTTCCTGAGCGGCTCACCGTTGTTCGACAGTTCCCCGAGGACCTAATCATTATTATTATTATCATCATCACTATTATTATTATCATCATTATCACCATTATTATTATTATCATTATTAAACTGTTAATAATGCAGCACATGTAGTAATAGCAAAATCGCAGTTGCCACAACGACGATGAATTCCGTTATTTATATTTTCGTTAATAAATCTCTTTATATTATTTTAATTTTATTAATAGTACAATATCTCTTTATATTATTTTAACTTTATTAATAGTACAATATCTCTTTATATTATTTTAATTTGATTAATAGTACAACAGACTTCTGATTGCATTGTGACAAAAAAATCTTCAATAAATTATTTTTCAGCTAATCCGGAATAACCAGACGAATGTAAAGAAAAATTATCGATTTCCAAAATGTTACATATTTGTCCATTTTTGCTCTGATGTAAGCGAACAAATTTAAGGCAAGTTTCAACTGATTAGTATCACCATTATTTAACGCAATAGAACTTGATAAATTATGTTCAGCAACGTCATTTTTAAGACGAAACAAAACCTGACACACATAACCTATCAGTTATTTAAGTTTTAAAAAAACGAGAGATATCTTCATTTTTTAAATTAATAGTTTAAATAAATAATCAACAACTCGTATAATCTAGTTTGACTTGATCGATTTTATCCAAATTATGTTATTAATAAAATTATATCTAAAGTTTTGATAAAAAAATCAGATTTCAAAGGTACCTTAAAGTATAAACATCAGAAACACTCTTAATATAATAATCATCATCATCATCTCCACGACTGAAACAACATCTCAAGATATCTCACCTGTACGACAACAGTTTGGCAGACGCTCAGCTGACTGTCCACCTGAAATATTTTGGCATGGCAGTCCCTGAAATTCATTTCTTTGATCCTGTCGTATATCTCCTGCGAAAAAAAGTCATATTTGTTCAATTTTAAGCTCAGTATAAATCCATAAAAACCATTTTTTAAAAATTACTATTATTAATATTTATAATTTTCATTACATTTAATTCTATAAAATTTAAAATAAGTTTTTTTTTAAACGACAACTACAACTGAATTTCATCAAAACAACAGTAAATAATCAACAAACTATCTGTCCAATGGCTGGCCTTTCTTCGTATCTGAATCCTCTCCAGTGTTCATGCAGGAAACTTGAATTTTGACTGTAAAATCTAAAGAAGAAAAACAACTCTATTGTGGACTCACGCAATTTTTAGAAATATATCTTAAGACGAATATTTTAACGAATTTAAAAAAAAATTAACAGGAAACCTGTGCAGTTGTTCTGGCGCTCGATGGAGCATGGTGTAGTACTGTCTGACAAACTCTCGCCCCACGCTCTGAGGCGGATGAGCTGTTTCCTCACTCGGGGCAGATCCCTGCAGGGGGGTGGCAGGTGCAGGGCTGCCCACTTGTCGAAGAGCTTCGATGGTGACCATTCCCTGCCCACTTGTTACAGCTTTATGAATGTGTTCCATAACTTTGAATAGGCTGTCAATGACATTTTTTTTTATATTCTTAATAATATTATTATTATTAAAACAAATCACTTAAACCCTTACTGTAAAAATGAGATATGAAAAACTGTAACTTCAACATTTGAATCTTAGTATTATTTAAATAGAAATACAAATCAGACAAAATATAAAGTTTTTAGGAAAAAAAATGTTGACGTTGAGTTGTAAAACATCTTGTATGAATCAGTAATCTCTCCATTTACTATTTTCTAAATATTGGTCATTTTAATACAGTATTAACAAAAATAAAACAGATTTTCTGGGTAACAAAACACTGGCATTTATAAGCAAGAAGGAAAATTAATAAAGGTTTTTAAATAATAAAAATTGGTGAAAATATCAAATTAGTTAATTTATTTACATACGTGTGATTTCAATTTAAAATGTTTACAATATCTAATTTTTTAAATTTATTTCTCAAACAGAAGGGCCTATAGGCCACTAATAAAATGTGTTAATATAATGTTGCAAATTTAACCATTATAAAATTAATAACCACTTGTTGGAGAGGAATAAACAAACAAAAAACTGAAGTTGTTAAAGTTAAAATTAAGAAAAAGATTCAGTTCTTAATTAGGAAGCTCATAACACAAATTCACAGCATAAAATAATTTAGAATTCAAGTCAACTTTGCAGTAACTAGCAGTTCTGTTTATTTAATCACAATTTGAGATTGAAACGAAAATAAATAGAGAAGATGTGGGCGGCAGATCCTCACCATAGAAATATCGGTCCCGTCCACGATCCAGACAGTTAAGGAAAATCAGCTGCACATGTGAAATTATTTATCGCGTAAAATCAATAATTAACTATTTATAAACGCAAACTAAAACATAATACGTCTCATATCCGAGTAAGCCTTATCATCGGCATGCCAAAAATAGTAATGGCGAAGACGGCTACCAAAAAAATTACACGTTAGTGTCCGAAATATTCTCGCAATGGACGCGTTCGAATCAATCTTGTTGTTATAAATATAATTTTGTTTAAAAAGTTTACTTACTTGAAACAAAAATATTTTGTAAATTTAATGAACTATTGAAAACAGCGTGCTTAGTTTCAAAGTTTGTACTTCTACACTAATAAGTAGCTGTATATCCAGTAGGTAGTCAACCAGCTAGATTATTCCATAAAGCAGCGATGTTCTTGATGCTTGCGTAATATAAGTTTACTTTCTTTGCAATAATATAAAAACAATATTAATTAATTAATTAATAATTATAAAAGATGTGACATTTTGAGTGTTTTTTAACACGCACTGCACTGAATAACAATCCTGGCTTTATCTTTATCATCTCAAATGAACTCGTGTCGCGTAATTAGTAATTGGGGGTCAAATGTTATTCAAACTTCAAACAGCTTTGTCTGCGGGTTCAATTCACTGCACATAACAAATAAAATGCTAATAATTGCTGTTCTGAAAGCTAGAGATTGTTACATTACGCGTGTTACTTGACATAAGGCGCCCATCAAAACATACAAGTTATCTAATTTTTATTTAAATTTATATAAATTAAAAACTTTTTACAAATGAATGTCCAACATTTTTCTAAAAACAGATCTTTCAAGCATTTTGTTGCATTCTAAAATGCGATACTATATAAGTTATATAGTATTTATAGTATTCAGTGGCGTATGGAGGAGGGTGATGGGGGACAGTTGTTTACGGGCACAGACGCAATATCAGTGACCAAACCGAATTTTTTTAGTTTGCTTCACCTATGAATTTTTAAGTCCGTTCTTTAAAACAATGCAGGTCAGGTCAGAAATGTATAAAGGGGGGAGGCAGAGGGGACAATAGTCCCCGGGCGTCAAAAGATTTTTGAAAGAGGCGCCAACAAGTGGAAAATTTTTGTAAAAGTAGGTACCTACAACTATTTGGAGGAAAAATTGTATAAGGTTTTTGAATTTTTTTTAAAGAAAAAGTACCTACTACTATCCCCCTCCATGAGCTATTATTAGAGGAAAAACTGTGTAAGGTTTAGAAAATTGAAAAACAATTACCTACAAGCCTACAACTAGCCCCCCGGTCATCAGCTATTTTTGAGGAAAAGTTTAAAGATGAGAAAATTTCTAGGTGTGCATGTTATAAAACGAGTCTCCTCTCGCTAACAACGTCACACGAAGTTCTAACACATATAAACACAATTATACAAACATAAGAAATTATATATGTCGATAGTTCTATGTCTTTGTGGTATATAGCTGCTTGTATTTGACTGCAAAGTGTATATTCACTAAAACACAACTCTAATTTGTAAATGTTACTGAAAATTAACTATTTGACAGAATGAGATTATAAATTTTTATATTATAAAATTATTTTAAAAGTTGTAATTTTAAGAAATTGCCAGCTAAAACGACACACTTTCAAATCAACAAAAGCGATGACTGATAAGTCCGCCTTACAAGACGCAGACTAATCAGGTCAGACACCTGCGATTGCTGTCCTAAGCCACAAAAGCTTATTCGGTGTTAATAAAACTGACACATGCGACGAGCTACAAACGAACAAAGACAAAATAATTTATTGACATTTATTCTAAAAACATCATTCTAAGTTCTTAGAACAGTATTCTATTCTAAGTTCTTAGAACATCATTCTAAGTTTTTAGAACAGCATTCTAAGTTCTTAGAAGACCATTCTAAGTTCTTAGAACACCATTCTAAGTTCTTAGAACACCATTCTAAGTTCTTAGAACATCATTCTAAGTTCTTAGACACATCGGCGACAAATTAGAGCAAAAAAGGTACAACTAACAACACCACTTTTTCTTTAAAAAAAATGATCCGACTACCAGCCTCGATAAAATCAGTCAATAATTATTGGTAATGAGATTTTCTTTAATTTGGCCTCCTTTTATGGTTGCAAGAGCGTTATTTTTAAAAGAGGATTTAGCTGTCGATTTGACTTCCCGATATTGAAGATCCTTTCCCGACAATTGAGTGACGGACGAATCCAACTCGCGGCGTTCGACCAGAGAAGTTGCGACTATCATCGTTTCGTTCAAGCTTTTTGAACGTCGGCTGTTTGACCGAGTAGAGAACGTTCTTTCTTTAGAGCTTAAAAATCCAATGCGTCTACCGAATTAAGTTTACGAACGTAAATAAATAAATTGTTTACCGACCAAACGTAGCAAATGGAAACGCCCAGCATGAAGATGAGGAAAAAACCAAATCCGGCAATGCCGTAGGTCCAGGTATCCGTTTTTGTGGAAACGTCATCTTATCAGAATAATTTAATATTAATTTAAATTAACATTAATTTAATAATGATTAATATTTAATATTAATTTAATTAATATTTACGAATATATAAACATTAATTGACTAATAATAATATTCACCCAAAGAAAACGAGTCAAATGCATCAAATCCGGGTTTGTGAGCTGCCCCGTGCAAAAGGGCACCCAGTTGGGAAGTCGTTGGAAATCCCGGACGACACCTGACCAGCTGGGAAATCCCGAAGTTCTGTGAATAGACGGCCTCGTAGCCGGACATGCATTTGCATCTGCCTGAAAAGAGACACCTCGAAAAAGGAATTTCCACTTCACACTTGGAGTCACATGACCTAACAGGTGAAGGTCGTTTCAAAGAGTCGCATCCTCCTGGAAGAATAAAAAGTAAACATTACTTTGAAATGGTTTAAAGAATGACGTACAAAAAAATTTCTTCAACCACTTACATTCACTTTGTACTGCATGCAATTGTATTATGAAAAATAACCACGTGTGCAGTTGTCTTGAGTGCAGTTTGTAGTGTGTGCAATTGTATTTTGAGAAATAACCATGTATGTAATTGTATTTTGTGAAATAGCAATGTGTGCAGTTGTCTTAATTGCACTTTGTACCATATGTAATTGTATTATGTGAAATAGCAATGTGTGCAGTTGTCTTAATTGCACTTTGTACTTGTACTATCCCAGTGGGCTTGAAGTAATACTTGATTGATTTACCACACCTTTAAAAAATTATGTAAAATAATCATTGTGTGCAGTCATCTCGAGCACATTTGACCGGTTACTGGAAAAAAAATGTTCCAGTAACCTTGAACTTTGTTTCCATGATCGTCCTGACACCAGACTGACCTTTCACCCCTGACCCATTCGGTCACGTGCCACTCGTAGCTGGGATTTTCCTTGCAAGCAGAAACAGTTGCCAGGCAGGTACTACTTTCAGACAGCTGAGCATAATTGCAAAACAAAACTGAACTACGACTCGACGGATTGCCGGGAATGGAAAATCGACTGCGACTTCGCAAACCATCTGTTATTTTTTTTGGAAGAAAATTTGAAATGAAATTCTAATTAAAACTAAATAATTAAATCAATAATTTAAAAAATATTTTTTTTTATAGTTACTAAAATAACTATTTTGAAAAAAATTTATTGAAATAAAAGTTACATTTTAAAACAGGTTGATTTTCTTTGGTACAGGTCACATGACACCGACTCCATGACGACCAGTCACTCAGGAAGCACTCGCTCGGACACGGAACGTAACAAGTTTGTCGCAACTGGATCAAAAATAGTAAAAATGGGTTCACAATTTTTACATACAATCATTTATTTTTAATATTATTTATTATTTAAAAAAAAAAACTATCATCATTTTTATCGCATCACTACCCCCCACCCATCTTACTGGGACACGAGGAAGGTGATTGTGGGAACAGAGATCATCATCAACTTCTTTGTCGTTGTCTTTGCCGGCGTCTGCAAGTCTGAGACATTTAAATTCCATCAGTTGATTGCCAAAACCACAAGAACTTTCCTGAATACAAATGAAAATAAATAATAAATAAAATAAAAAACAAACTGCCAATCAAACACGAGACTCCGCCCACTTCGACGATGCACTCTCCGAATCCGACCGCCATCCATCGGAAACATTCTAGATACTGACAGGATATGTTCTGCACCAGCGATTCAGGACAAAGACTTCCCCCGTTCTTTGAATCGATCAAAATCTGTCTGGATCTTGTCCTATAACCTACCCGAGTAACGCAAAAAAAAATCATTAAATAATTCGTAAATATAGTTTAAAGTGGTAAATAAATCTTTCAAATGTGACAAATATTCTACGGAACATCACCTAGATTACAGGAAGTCGAACACGGTGACCACGGCAACCACTCCGACACGACGCAGTCTACGACGCATGGAATTTCACACACTTCGCTGCTGGGTTCCGTCAGCTGTGCTTGAAGCAGCTTAGAAGTTAAAAAAGCAAGTAAAATGAATTGCAAAAGTTTTTATTGTTTTGTTGACCCATATTACGCCTACATTCTAAATTTCACATCTAAAGCATACTGGAAAGTGGGTTAAAATGCGATTAAAAGAGTTATTGCAGACAACAGAAAACAGAAAATATGTTGAGGACAACAAACGTGTGAAGTTAAATGAAAGAAAGCATGTAACAAATAACAAAAAATTTTAATCAAATAAAATGTTATCAGCATCTTCACCACAATCATTTTTATCTTACTGGATCTCTCCTACAGAATTCGATGGCAACGACTTTTTTTGAACTTTTGACCCAACACTCGGGGTATCTGACCTTCCAGCCCTGGCCGCACATTTTGGATTCGAAGTCACGGTGACCAGCCATCGTGCACCTGGTCCATTCTGACCAGGTGAGTCCATAGGAATCACAGGTGTGATCATTGTCTGGACAGGCTTGTTGTTCTTCGAGAGATGGGCACGTCTTGTTGAAAGGGTTTCTGATGACGTGACGAGATCTGTGACGCGTTGTGTGGTTGCAGGTCTGTGATGTCATGGTTATGTGTACATAAATACGTGTTGAGTCATGGTTATGTGTACGTAAATACGTGTTGAGGTCATGGTTGTGTGTACATAAATACGTGTTGAGGTCATGGTTGTGTGTACATAAATACGTGTTGGGTTCATGGTTGTGTGTACATAAATACGTGTTGAGGTCATGGTTGTGTGTACATAAATACGTGTTGATGTCATGGTTGTGTGTACATAAATACGTGTTGAGGTCATGGTTGTGTGTACATAAATACATGTTGAGGTCATGGTTATGTGTACATAAATACGTGTTGAGGTCATGGTTGTGTGTACATGTTGTGTCATGGTTGTGTGTACATGTTGTGTCATGGTTGTGTGTACATGTTGTGTCATGGTTATGTGTACGTAAATGTGTTATGTCATGGTTATGTGTACATAAATACGTGTTGAGGTCATGGTTGTGTGTACATAAATACGTGTTGAGGTAATGGTTGTGTCATGGTTATGTGTACATAAATACATGTTGAGGTCATGGTTGTGTGTACATAAATATGTGTTATGTCATGGTTATGTGTACATAAATACGTGTTGAGGTCATGGTTGTGTGTACATAAATACGTGTTGAGGTCATGGTTGTGTGTACATGTTGTGTCATGGTTGTGTGTACATGTTGTGTCATGGTTATGTGTACATAAATGTGTTATGTCATGGTTGTGTGTACATAAATGTGTTATGTAATGTGTTGTATGTGACTGTCTGTGTATACATGAAATAAATATAAGCACACACACACAATGACAGAACTGAAACTTGCTAATATTATACAAATTTCAATATTAGAAGTCTATATTTTAGGATACAATTTTTGATATAATAGTAAAGTAGATGAAGTGAAGAAAATGCTAACACATAAACATACAAACTAACACGTGGATCACGCAGAGATACATAAACATACAAACTAAAATATGGATCACGCAGAGATACATAAACATACGAGCTAACATGTGGATCACGCAGAGATACATAAACATACAAGCTAACATGTGGATCACGTAGAGATACATAAACATACAAGCTAACACGTGGATCACGCAGAGATACATAAACATACAAACTAACATGTGGATCACGCAGAGATACATAAACATACGAGCTAACATGTGGATCACGCAGAGATACATAAACATACAAACTAACACGTGGATCACGCAGAGATACATAAACATACAAACTAACATGTGGATCTCGCAGAGATACATAAACATACGAGCTAACATGTGGATCACGCAGAGATACATAAACATACAAACTAACACGTGGATCACGCAGAGATACATAAACATACGAGCTAACATGTGGATCACGCAGAGATACATAAACATACAAACTAACATGTGGACATTGAGACCAAACAGACCAAACAGACACAGCACACTGATCGTGACATGGAATGTAACACTTTGCAATTTCTTTTGGTTTAAGACGAGAGTCACAAAACGAAGATTCCGTGTCATCCATTCGCCCACCTGGCGATAGCACCTTTACACACCTGTACAACAATTTTAAATGAGCCAATCCAAAAAGATGACCCAATAAAAAAACAGAACAACACTATACTACCTGACACTTCTTGTTTGTAAACCCTCTCCACATTGGCCAATTTGAAATTTCATGATGACAGATTGACCAATCGGAGCACAGATGCTCCAGTCACCGGCCAGCCATTGGTACTGATCGCAGGTTATCTGGCAGGTTTCCGTCTGTTCTTCCTGCAATCAAAAAAAAAATCGAAAAATTAAAAATTAAACTCACAAACTCTTGATGAAAAATTACATAATTTGATCGAACACAAAAACATTACATTAATTAACATAAAAATAAATGAATATGCAAATAAAACCTGGCTGCTATCGGCAACGGGGCAGGCTCGCCCGCCGTCTAGACTGGCCTCGAGAATGAACCTTGATCTTTTTTTGATTCCATTTCCACACCTCTGCCTGGTTTCGCAGGAGGACCACTGCGACCACTTGCTCGTTTGACAGTCTCTCTTGCATGATGTGAAACACATTTCTTCTCTCATTCCTGATCGTGAGAAAAATTAAATTTAAAATTATTTATTTAATAATCATTTAATAATGAAATAATAAATGATAATAATAAGTTATAATATAAAGAAATAAATTCAATCCAAAAAATTACATGTCAATAAATATTTAAATTAAATTAAAATATTATACATAAAATTAAATTAAATTAGCGCTATAGTAACAATAGATGTAAGCAAGAACAAATAAATTCAAAATAAATTCAATCCAAAAAATTACATGTCAATAAATATTTAAATTAAAATATTATGCATAAAATAAAATTAAATTAGCGCTATAGTAACAATAGATGTGAGCAAGAATAAATAAATTCAAAATAAATTCAATCCAAAAAATTACATGTCAATAAATATTTAAATTAAAATATCATACATAAAACAAAATTAAATTAGTGCTATAGTAACAATAGACGGGAGCAAGAACAAACAGACACAGACCTTCAGAGATACAAAAATACGGTGCCATGTATGTTCTATTCACATCTTCACCTTGTCCCTTTATAGTATCATTATCATAACCATATCTTTTCATAGTATCATTATCATCACCACGCATCTCGGTAGTGGCATCATCATCATCATCGCCACCACTTTCGGAACAAACGAGAGCGTGGTAGCGACTGCCGATCCCGCAGCATCCGTCTGCGGCTTTCATCCTTCCGATGCCTGATTGGTTGACATCAAATTTCGTGCGAAAATTAGACGGAAATTCGTTTAAAATGCAATGAGACCAATGACCAATCAGCTTCACTGATAGAGAAGGGCAAAGCTTGTTGCACTGTTGCGTTTCAATAGTTGGGTGGAGTTTCGACAGACAGGAAGTGTGATGTCGATGATGGTGAATCGGGTGATTAGGTTTAACGGTTCCTGTATTTTAGAAAGCGTGTGAAGAGTTTAAATTTCAGAATCAGAATCTTTCAAGATAATAAACCAATCACCTTCGAGGGTCCTGTACCTCCAGCGAATCCCATTGCAGCGCCTCGAACAGGCCGACCACTCCGTCCAATCGGAGTAAAGACACGGCTCCTTTTGATTGCAGGTCACGTGACATACTTCGAGCCAATCGGGTTTGAAGTTTTGATTCAAAGAACAGAAGTTATCTGGCTTGCGCTCATTGGTGAACAGGTCAATGCAAGTCACCTCTGTAACCACGGCAACAAATAATTTTTTATTATAATTGGATAACGTGCGAATACAGATGAACGCAATCAACTACATACATAATAAGTCAATTTTAGTTTTTTTGTTTATTTTCTAAACTCCACCCACCTCTCTTTCTCACTCCAGTTCCACAGCTGACATCTTGGCTTGCAAAAAAACAGTGGGACCACCCCGAAACCTTCCAGGTCAGCCTCGAACATTTTTGTAGGTCAAGACATGACCTACTTTCGAGGAGAGGCGGACAGGGAGTGCCGCCATTTTTCGGAAAGTCGAGAATGAAACGACGTCGGAATTGCTGAGGTAACTCCGATCTGTCTTCTGGAGTTATAAAGTATAAACTACTAAATAAAAATATGAAATAATATATATTTAATTTTAATAATTTTATATAAAAATTATTTAGTTTAATAATATTAAATACTAAATAATTATAACAATAATAATAAAAATGATAAAAATTAAATGGCAATAAAAAACAAAATGGTCCAATGAAATTTTTTTTCTAAAAACCTTTGAGACAGGTGACGGGACATGGGGACCAATCAGAGAAAAGACTGACGATGCAATCAACCCGACAATCCAGCAGACAGGTACGCTCTGGAGCAGGTGCGTGTTCGTGGGGACATCTGATATTTAAGATTTATTTTATTGTTGAAATAAAATCTTAAAAAAAAGAAATTGAGCCCCTAAATGCTTTAAAAAAAGTTACAAAATACATGCTCCAGTCATAAAGCAAGTCCAAAAAGTCAACTATTCAAAACATCTGGCTACTGTTGTATAGAAATGAAATTTATATCTGTATATATATATACAGAAATATAAAAGTAGGCACTTATTATTTTATTATACTGAAGTGCACAAACAATGTTATACATTTGGAAAGGACAGTATCCTGCTAATTCAAATATAGAATACGATATAAAAAATAATTACAGTATAAATAATATATACAAAATAATTTCACATGAATTCACAGCTGAAATTATAAAAAAAATTAAAGCTAAAAAAAAAAACAAACCTTTTAACAGAAACTCGATTCCCGTCAAAATCGACGCAATGAACTTCCCTTTTTTGAATGCCTTTATTTTTACATTTCTTCCATTCCACGTCGACAATCTCCATCAAATTATCATTTTCCGTCTTGCGTTCATCCGTTCTTAAAAAACACCTGCTCCAGTTGCTTGTCGTCCATTGGTAGATTGTCGGAGGGGAGGGGCAACGATCCTTATCGACGGCCAATCGGAGATTAGTGCATTGAAGACCCCCTTTAATAACAATTCCCAAATAAACAAAAGTTAAATTAGTAATATTATATTGTATAAATAATATTAAAGTGGTAAAATAATATTATATATAGTAATATTATATAAAATACATAATATAAAAGTGGCAGTCAGTTTTAAAGCGTAACTGGTGAAGATCCTCAATATGGAGAAAATGTGCATTTCTAGCTTATCCCGTAAAAGCTACGTTTCTAAAACAAAAGGTGACGATGACCGCGATGAATAACGTAATTATTATACAAAATAGGTATATTATAAATATTCTAAAAAATAGGAGTATACCTTCACCGGACGTTGAAAGAATCTCCTTGTATCTACTCCTGTGAGTTACAATACGTGAGGAACGATCGTGGAAATCCTGCGGGTCACATTTCGACCAATCAGACCACTCGGATATTATGCAGTCATTTTCACAGGGGGTCGTGCAGCTTTCCCAGGGGCTTGGTTTCAGTTCAGGTGGGCAGTACTTATGCGCAACAATCTCCTACAATAACAATTGGTTAATTGCAGATCCAGACAGAAAAGTAATAGGAAAGAGAGAGAGAGAGAGAGAGAGATCATTTACTTACCCCATTTGTATTGAAACACTCAATGGATAAACTTCTATTCCCTCTACTTCCACAAGCAGCTTCACCTGGAGCAAATAAAATTATTTTTAGTAATATTTCTAATTTATTTAAATTATTTAAAAAAAAATCCTATAAATTGTTAACGCACCTGGTCCAAACTGGCAAGCACCTTTGCTCAAAATTTTCCACTCGAAACAAAATCTCATTTCGCAGGGTTGCACCTGGACCAGACCGGGGCACTCTTTACCACCGTTCTTACTGGGCAGAATAACTTTTCGATTTCGAATTCTCATGACTGCAAAAAAAAAAAAATGTTTAAACATCCTTTTAAAGAACGTTCTATAAAAGTATCATTTCAAATCGGTTTGTTTCAAACACACCTGATTTAATGATTATCATTTTTTAATTATTTATAATAATTTGCTAATAATGGGGATGAGCAGATTAACAAATGATATAATTACAGGCTTGGGCTGATTAAAGTTATTAGCAATGTGACAATTTATCAAATATTACAATTAAAAAAATTCTGAAAAAAATTTTTTATCGAAATTTGCAGTTAATATAAAATTTTTGAAAAATTAATAACAGAAATATTTTTTTATTGAATAATTTTAGGTGTGCATGAGTTGTTTCAAGTTTAAAAGAAACATATTACCAAACTAAGCACTGATTAGTAACAAACGAAAAGATTACAACACAAACTCAAATTATAAGATAATACTATACATACAATACAATAATAACGACAATGACAATTGACATTGGCTTGACATATCACAAGTGCGTTACGTCTTGGACTGGAATGAAATACAATCAAAACGTTGATGTAGGAAAAAGGAGCAGGATTCAAGAATAAAAAAATTTTGCGTTTTTTTGACATCTTGTTTTGCTTCTTCTGGAAAATGTGCATTAATTTCTGCTTTAAGCAAGCGTGAACTGCAGTGGAAACTATCTGATTGTAAACTTATTGGCTGACGATACCCTAAGATTATTATCGAGTAAAAACACAACTTAAGAAAATCAAAAAAGTGTGATTATATGTTTGTTTAAATGTTACTGATTGTTTGACACTGATAAAAAATTTATTAAAAACAATTAGAATTAATCATTGCATTTCTTTTAAATACCATTAAATTGTGACAAATAATTTTTATATTTAAATAAATATTATAATAAATATTTTACAAATCTGTTAAATTAAATTCTCAGCCAAATAAACTATTTAAAAAATAAAACACACCTTCTTTTTGCCTGTTCCAGCATTTATCAGTGGGACACTGCGACCACGGCGACCACGGACCAATCACACAGTTTTGAGGGCAGACGTGTTGACACGACCTCGTATGAGTGGGAGGCAGGTGTTGACATTTTATATCGTCAACTGAAACCTTGTCTTTGAGAGATTGAGTGAAAAATCAATCAATCAAAATGAACTTACATAATAGTGCTATTTACGTAAATTTAAGAGCAATCTTCGATAAATTTTCTAAATAGATGGAAGTGACAGGATTTAGTTGCAGATTGAATTTGTCTTTGACTCAAAGCTAGCTTTGAGTCAATGACAAATTCTAAACTACAAATGAGATTTGAAGATTTAAGATAATTATAAGAAAATTTACAAGGAATTTTAGCTAATTTACCAAATCTGTCAAAATATATTAATTCAAATTTTTATTGATTCAGTTTTAAAAGACATAGAACTAGACCAATTCTCAATAGATTTCAAACAAGAAGAAATAAAAGATATGGCAGTATTTAAAGATGATTCATCAAAACATAAAGATGTGAATTACTACAAAACCAGAAGATAATTTTTGCAGGCATTTTTTATTAATATGTTTAAAAAAATTTGCACTATGTATTCAATAACACTTATTTTTTAAAATTATTATTCACATTATTTTGTTAAACTACTTAAAAACGAGTGGTTTTGCCCGTCCCAAGGATGGATGTTTTAAAATTACGATGAACTTTGGACACATTTTTTGGATTAATATAAGTTTATTAATTATTTTATTTATTTATTTATAACGTTGCAATGAAAAAATTGTGTTATCGTTCGTATGCATTCCAAAACAAATGAAAAGTAAAAAAATATATTGAAATATTAATAATTTTTTATATTTTTAATTAATTTAAGTAAGGTAAATATTTTTTAATTTATTCAATTATATAAAAATATATATAACTGTATTTATATAATTATTTATTTTATATAAATTAATTTGCCATAGATAGCAGATCGTCACACCAAAACGTCTTGCACAGATGTCTTACACAGACGTTTTACACCAGATGTCTTACACAGACGTTTTACACCAGATGTCTTATACAGACGTCTTACACAGACACGGGTTAATACGTATATGCATATTAATTAAATCAATTAACAAAATTTACCCGAAAGTCTGACGCAAATAACGGTTCTGTTCTGCACTCCGGATCCACAGCTGTCATCCTTCAAAGTAATACAATCCATCCATCCTCCAACCAACCAATCATATCTGATTGTTTGAAAGACAATACTTATTTGCATGTTAATTTTAAATATTTACTCATTTATAAAGAAATTTGTGTAAAAAAAATTATTAGTTATTACTAACTTAAAACAATCGTTATCATCGTCTTCTTGCTTTCTTTCAAAATGGCTGCCAGACACACTTCCTATAAGACCATCGTTATCATCAGCAGTTGTATCATCATCATCATCATCATCATCATAGCCGCCGCCATCATCTTCATTTCCCCAAAGAATTTTTCTTTTAAGCCATTCTTTAAAAGACAAAGGCCTGAACTTGTGACCTTCAATTTTCATTTCCATCGGACGACCTTGAAATCGATGAAAGAACCTGGCGTAGTCGAAAATGAAATTAAATCATTAAAATAAGAATTTCAACCATCGTGGAATTATGATGGAATCATCATATTCAGATGACTTATTTACTCTTAAGATGAAAACTGAAAAATAATACAGAATTTCAAAGTTAGAATTATATATTCAGATGACTTATTTACTCTTAAGATAAAAACTGAAAAATAATAAAAAAAATTTAAAGTTAGACTTATATTCAGATGGCTTATTATTTACTCTTAAGATAAAAACTAAAAAATATAAAAAAAAATTGTAAGTAAAAGTAGAACATGACAACCTGGCATCGAACTGATCTTCAAAATTTCCACCAGCAGCAAAAGAATTCTTCGATTTCGGCGAAAGACTTTCCTCGACGAAGGAATAAGTCGATTGTCTGCTCGTCGTCCAAGGACCGAATACGAAGTCGAGAAATTTAAAAGGAAAGTCGCATCTCACACTGTGATGTTTCTCGACTGTGGTTAGAAAAGGATAAAAAAAAGAATTTAATTTTTTTATTTTCAGGCATTTTAATTTATTTGAATAAATTAAACTAAAATATAGAAAGCTTTATTTATATATTTTGATTTAAAAATTAATTCAAAAAAAAATTTGTTAGAAAAGAGTTAAGTGACCATTCTCTGTTAGGTTTTCTTCACTTTTTCTAAACAGGCAGAATTGAGCCGATGGTGGTTCTTGATGAGTTTTTCCTTCAATATTGTATCTGTACGACATATATACGTAACGTATAGTATATATATATACATATACAAGGATGGAAAATATTCTAGAATCTCAAGGAAATAATTTTGAATCTAAAAAAGAGATGTTTTAAGATTATTTCTGGACATTATAACATTACCTATATATACAATGTTTTGAAATTCATTGAAATAAATTATACAACTGATAAAAGATTGGTTCTATTGACAGTGCTATGTCAAATATAATTGAAACATTATCATTATTATGTAAATAAATTGTTGCTGCTGCAGGTTACTGAACATCAGATTACATGTAGTTCTTAAATTGTTTTCTATATGATCTTGCATCACAATTTTAAGTCATTTGTGCTATTGACAGTGAGCGCACTATCAATAAATTTATTGGTAATAAAAACTAAAAGCTAAAGAAATTTAGTCCTGAACCAAACAAGTTTTACTATTATTGACAATTACCTGTGAGACCCAATAAAAGTTACATTTCTTTTTCTTCGTCCAACTTTTTCGTAAAACGACCAGCCAAAACGCTGGCTCACGTGGCTATTTCCGTCATCTTCTACGCCATTTTCGGAATAGAATTTCTGACAACCACTCCAGTGTCCAACTTTGAACGCGATGGCTGCTAAAATTAGCGTAATGTATAAAAGTTATTATTAACGCAAAGCATAAAAGTAAACCTTATATTCGACATAAATTAAATTTATTTTTTGTATTTTTACAAATATATATTCTAAAGTTTTTTGTTTTTTTTAACACAGTAAAATTAAAATGCGTACTGTCGTGTAAAGAAACAAATTCTTTCAAAATATTGTTGTTGGTTTTGATTTCTGATAGATGATGAGGACATTGAAGACCACCATTTTGCGCCTGGAGTAGAACACTTCTGAATCTTATAAAAACTTGACAGGCTCCTCGTGCTCCACCACCGTTACTTATGAAATAATTTCCCAACGTTAAAACGTTTTGCAGGGTATTTTTATCTCTCTTGCTGTATGAATCGAAATGCTGTAAACTATCATTTTTCTCCAGTAAATCACTCAAGCATTTCCACTTCGAGAATTCAGTCGTGACGCAATCGAGTGGACATTTGACGAAACAAAATCTTTCCGACGATGGTGGAAACAAGTTATTGGACTGACACGAAAAACTTCTGTTGAAACTGCCGTCACGAAGAATCAACTCGTTACCGTGGGAACCGTCGCTAGGAGCGTCGTCTTGGCAACGCTTGAGGCAGGCGACTTTCCTGATTTGCTTGCCGATCCTGCCTCCAGCATGAGAGCATCCAGGAGTTAAGAAGGGGTCCAGTGGACGACAGGGCGACCAGGCCCCGGTGAACCAACGATGACTGAACTGTTCGTACACATTCGTGACTATTTTAAAATGAAAATATTTTAAATTTGTTGTAGTTGTTGTAGTATTAGTAGTTGTAGTTGTTCATATTATCGTTAGTTGTTTTTATTAACCAAATATTGTTAGGTGGTGATGATGATGATCTTGATGACGACGATGAAGATTGTGATGATGGACGTAATGATGATAAGGTCAAGGATGGTGATAGAGGTGATGATGATGATAATGATGATGGTGGTGGAGGTGATTATGATGATGATCATGATATGAGCTAATACAGTGAAGATATTTGCTCTTTTGTTAATTTTTACTTTTTGTATAATTTTATGTACAGGGTTACAGACCCACAGGGACATTTGTTTTTTTTCTGTTGCCCTTATTTGTTTTTGTGATGATTGATTTTGTTTTTATGAATAAATTTGTAATTTGTAAAAAAAAATGATATGTGCGCAGTAACAATAAAGCGATGATGTAGAGATTGTATGTAACAACAATGGTGGCAATGATGATGATGATGATTACAACAATACCAGGATATAAATAATGAAAATATAAATAAGAATAAGACAGAATTACTGTATAGAAAAACAGTTTGGAAGAGAAGAGAAGAAGCATAAACAACACGTATGACAATGAAGTGTGTTGTGTAAGAAGTAATCATTTTGAACCGGTTATATCCGGTCGTCTCTGGACGATAGTAAAAGATGAGATGATTGAAAGAAAGCTTGGAATATAAAAAAAACGTTTTTCTTGGAAATGTTTTCCATCTGCGATTCAAAAGAGTTTTTCAACGTCGGAAAATGGAATAATAGTAATAATAAAATGGAATAATAGTAATAATAAAATGGGAAAATAGTAATAATAAAATGAAAATAACAAAATAATAAAATGGAATAATAGTAATAATAATAATAAACACATGTCTTTCAGAGAAATAAATAAACGTATTTTTTAAAATTTACATATTTTTGTTACATAGATGAGCGCTTTCTTACAATGAGTTAGGGAAGGGGGAGATTCTGAACTAGAGTATGAAAATATGGCGGACTTGTGGCAGTTTTGAAAAGTTTCCACAAGACTAATATTTTTTCTTGGTTGCTGTGCTGTAGACAGTATAGTAAAGCTAGAAGAAAAAAAACAAAAAATTTAAATCATCAGCACAAAGAGAGAGAAAAGAAAAAAAGAAAAAAGAAAAAAAAGAAAGAAAAAAAAGAAAGAAAAAGTAAAGGCTTGCCACCTAGCAAAAAACTAAAAAGTAAAAAAACATTTAATCTAAAAACTCAAAAGCCTACAAAAATTCAACCATAAAAAACAAAAAAGTAGAAAATAATTTTTACATCATAACAAGTAAAGGAAAAACGAGTTTTTCAACACAAACTTTAATTTCAAATACAATCGATTTAGAATTACGAAAGATGTTCAAATTAAATTTTTTTTTTATTGAATCATGTATTGTCATCCAATATAAAACTATGCTGAAAGTTTGAGCTTCCTAACTAGTCAAAAAGCTGGTTAAATTTTACTTGCAAGATTTGTGTACAGAGAAAGCCACACACACACAAAACAGAGATTGTAACCTAAATAAAAGTTTGTAAATAAAGTACACACACACACAAACAGAGATTGTAACCTAAATAAAAGTTTGTAAAAAAGAAAGAAAGAAGAAGTGTGTTTTATTTACACCCTTTTATTCCAAACTAGCAGCGCCCGTTGCGGCTTCGCTCGCATGAAATTAGAGAGTTTGAACCGTGCATCCATAGTAGAGATCAATTTTTTAGGTCTCGGCTCGGCCCGTCGACAACTTAGCCCAGCCCGTTTTAAAAACCCAAACTCCTTGCCCGGCACAGCCCGTCTGAATTAGGCCCGGCCCATTCTTACAGGCTTAGAAGTTCTATATACTTGATGAAAAACTTCGTCCCGTCCCACCTTGACTTCAGGTTTGGCCCGGCCCAACTGAAGACCCTAAAATCACTAAAATATCTATATACTTGGTGAAAAACCTCGGCCCGTTCCACTTTGATTTAAGGTTTGGCCTGACCCGTGTGAAGACTCTAAAATAACGGCTTGGCCCGCCGGTGATAAACTGAACTTAGCTACTTTTAACCGGCACAAAACTTCAAAATACTAATTTTTACATTTGTAGCACTTACAGTTTTTGAGTAGCAGTTATTTTGAAATCAAATAACCCTTTTTTCCACCCCACATTTGATGTCCTGGAAACCAAATTTTTAAAAAAATGTTGAAACACTTATATCATAATTTTTTGAGTAAATACTAAATACTAATTTTGACATCTGTAGCATTCACAGTTTTTGAGTAGCAGTTACTTTAAAAACCAAATAACCCTATTTTCCACCCCACATTTGAAGTCCTGGAAACCAAAATTTCAAAAAATGGTGAAACACATATATCCTTATTTTTAGAGTAGAAACTAAATACTAATTTTTACTTTTGTAGCATTAACAGTTTTTGAGTAGAAGCTACTTTAAAAACCAAATAACCCAATTTTCCAACCCACATTTGAGGTCCGGAAAACCAAATTTGTATAAAATGGTGAAACACGTATATCTTTATTTTTAGAAAAGAAACTAAATAATAATTTTTACATCTGTGGTATTTACTGTTTTTGAGTAGCAGTTACTATAAAAGACAATTAGCCTTATTTTCCACCCCACATTTGACGTCCTGGAAACCAAATTTTCAAAAAATGCTAAAACACGTATTTCATTATTTTTGGAGTAGAAACTAAATACTAATTTTTACTCCTGTAGCATTAACAGTTTTTGAGTAGAAGCTACTTTAAAAACCAAATAACCCAATTTTCCAACCCACATTTGAGGTCCGGGAAACCGAATTTTCAAAAAATGGTGAAACACGTATCTTTTTATTTTTCAAAAAGAATCTATATACCAAATTTCAAAAAAAAATTTTAGAAAAAATTTTTAGAAAAAAGTTTGTTTTCCAGTTTTTTCCCCTCAGGAGCAAAATTTTCAAAAATCCTTTCTTAGCGGATGTTTACGCTATAAAAGTAATATAAGTTCCAAATTTCACGTTCCTAGGATGAGGCGTTTGAGCTCGGCGTTGATTATGAGTCAGTCATCTGTCAGTCAGGACATGTTCTTTTATATATATAGATTAAAATTATAAAAAATTTAAATTTCTATAAAAACAAATTTAAATAAAAAAATGTCTTTAATTTAAAAAAAAGAACCTAGGATGGATTTGATTCAACCACGCTTGGTAAGGACAAATCCATTTATTGTTTTGAGGGGTGTGCAACATCGACGGAGTTGAATATAAGCGAATCTTTCTTTCTTTTTTTTTTTATATAAAGTTTACCTGAGCCATCTAAGAGTAGGTAGTTTGAAGATGAACCTTAGATTGTGACGCTCCAATGACGCTCTACGATGATGGTCTTGTTTTAATGAGAAGAAATACTGAATGTAGCAGATGCCAGTTTGAGTGGAGAGAAAGAGAGAGAGAGAGAGAGAGAGAGAGAGAGAGAGAGAGAGAGAGAGAGAGAGAGAGAGAGAGAGAGAGAGAGAGAGAGAGAGAGAGAGAGAGAGAGAGAGAGAGAGAGAGAGAGAAAGAAAGAAAAAGAAAGAAAAAAGAGAGAAAGAGAGAGAGAGAGAGAGAGATAGAGAGAGAGAGAGAGAGAGAGAGAGAGAGAGAGAGAGAGAGAGAGAGACAGAGAGAGAAATAGAAAGAAAGAGAGAGAAAAAGAGAGAAATAGAAAAAAATAGAAAGAAAGAGAGAGAAAAAGAGAAGAAGAGAGAAATAGAAAAAAATAGAAAGAGAGAGAGAGAGAGAGAGAGAGAGAGAGAGAGAGAGAGAGAGAAAGAAAGAGAAAGAAAAAATTCCAACGTTGATTATATAAAGAAAAAAGTTTCAACAATGGCGCACACCTCATTAGACAAACCGGATGTTGAGAACGATGTACAAACAAAATTATCTAAATTAATTATGACAAATTTTTGTTATTATTAAAATATAATTATT
>OZ022241.1:42109823-42117323 GCA_963978895.1 Erpobdella octoculata
TTTCTCTCTCACTCACTCCCTCCCTCTTTCTCTCTCTTTCTTACTTTCTCTCCTTCTCTCTCTCCCTCTCTCTATCTCCACTTCTGTCTTCCCCTTTTCATCCACTATTTGTTACATCATCTTGAAAGTATCACCAACATTCTTCCATATAACAGAAATATACGGTTCGTTATGTTTACATGTTTGTAGATATGTACGTGAGTAGCCTTATATATATATGTGTGTGTGTGTATGTGCGCGTGTTTGTGTGAATGTGTTTGTTTGCTCATGTGCGTGATTATATGCACGCGTGCATTGTTCCTTGTGCCTTAAAAACGTTTTATTGAGATTTAAAACTTTTAAATTTATTTCTTTGGTCATTAAGAAAAACAATCATTTACCATAAAACTTTATCTAAAAAAAAGAAGTTTGAACGGTATTTACGGTTACTTAATAATACTTAGAGAAACACAGAGACATTTAGACGTACACTCAAACACATAATCACTTTCTATACATTCTTATAGACTTAATAATACTTAGAGAAACACCGAGACATTTAGACATACACTCAAACACACGGTCACGGACTGACAAAGATATTCAGAGACTCACCTGTTTCTTCAAGAACAAACAGTTTTTCTAGCAAATCTCTGCCAGATGTTGGTTGACAGATGGAAACGAAGAAAAGATACAACAATCTCATCAACTGCAAAAAATATTTTTATATTTTTTTTAAATCTCAAAAAAACTTTTTTTCCTGTATATAAAAAGTTGAAATGAAAAAAGTCGGCGCTACAAAATGACTCTTAAATCTTCGGCATTTAATATAAAATTGCAGTAATGGAACAAACTTCTAGTCCAAAGAACTTACAACAATCCTGCAAAAAAACAATAAATAATACAGCTCGATCTTCTCTAGTTATCGCTCATAGTTATTTTTTTTTCTTCAAATCTTCTCTAGTTATCGTTCATAGTTACTTTTTTCAAATCTTTTGTTGAATATTTGTTCTTTGTTATCACTTCCTATGAAAAATTTTAATTTCCGTTATTTGTTTTTATATTTTATTGATATAATTCAATGAAAATTATTTTACGTATTTTTCAGCTGTGATCACCTGACGAAGTTTTCATCCTTTAAAAAAAATAATAAGTATCATTCGTAACAACATTAAAATTTATATTTTTTAGATATTCTATTATCACATGTATAAGTAAAAAATTAGTTTTTCACGCTTTTAATTTCCACATTTTAATTTTGTTTTTAATATTAAAATATTTTTATTAATAAAATAACAACTTACCAGCTTTCTTACTGTGCAACAACAACAACGAGAGAAGAACTCGATTGGACGACACAAACAACTAAATATATTTGTATACATACACATATTATTTACTGTCTTCTAAAAAATTATTAAAAACCTTAAAATTTTAATACTTTCAGATTAAATTTTTCCTAGAAGAGAAGAAAAAAATCTATGTTCTATGTTCTCTTGCGAACACTTTATGGAAAAATTATGTTCTTTGTTCTTAGCGCGAGCAAGGGACGAACGATTAAATGCCGTAGCGACATCTGTTCGGAGAGAGGGCGATATTAAAGACATTTCAATTGTTTCTATGTTCTGCTGTCTATGCTTCGACGCTGTGCTCATCGTACCGTAGGTTTCTGTTTTCGTCTCCCTCTCACTTTCTTTTTTCCTTTTTCTCTTTTATCTTAATTCAACTCAGATTTACACACTTGCATGTAAGCAAATAAACAAATCAACAACAACAACATTTTCAAAAAAAACTAACAGCAACACGGTGATTTTAAACAACAAGAGAAAATGACCTAAGAAATGGAAACAAAAAATATAAACAAATAAATAAACGCAGACAACTAACCACAAACTTGTGAACAGCTATATAAATTCCGACAAATAAACACAAACATATAATACATGTGAATAAATACACACGTGTTAACAAATAAACACATAAGGACAAATGAGCACAAACATATAATACATGTGAATAAATACACAAATGTTAACAAATAAACACATAAGGACAAATGAGCACAAAAGGACAAATGAGCACAAACACTTATCAACCCGCGTACACCTAAAAAGCACGCACCGGATTTGTACATCCGGTTGAGATCCTTGCATTTCCCGCCACAGTTCCCCCCCTCTCCGGGCACCAACTCCACTACGCATGCTCGGTCATTTCCTCTCACGAGAGTCCACGAAATTTCATACAAGATAATCGTTACCTTCTCGTTTGCCCAGAGACACAACGACAGACAGACAGACAGACAGACAGACAGACAAGACCTGTGACCTTTGTGTTCCTGTTATTTACTAAGCAATAAGACCGTTTCGGTTTTTTAAAGTTGAATTATTCTTGTCAAAAATGATACTCGTTAAATAGGTATAAATAGTGTAGGAATATTATTTTATATAAATGAAATATTATAATTATCTGCTTATTGATATCTAAATTTAAAAGATTACTTGTTTAATAATTAATAAAATATAATACAAAACAGGAAACGTCGCCATCTTGATTTTATTGAGTCACGTGTACATCGAGGGTGCTCAACAAATTTTTCGACGAGTCTTCTTATAGAAATAAAAGTGAGGTTCATTAATGTGGACATCACTGTTCTTAGATCATCATCATCACCACCATCATTATAATCATCATCAACAACTACATCATCCTCATTCTCCTCATCATTATCATTTCCACCACCAACTCCATCTTCACCACCATCATCATCATCATGTTTAATATATATTTTTCTATCCATCTATTTAGCTATCAATCAATTCAACTATTTTTCAGATGATTTTTATTTGTGTATTTATTTTTCAACTGGGTTTCTTTTTGATTGTTTATCTGTCTTTAATGCTACCTATCTCAGTATCTCGTTATATATATTGATATATATATTTATTTGACATCTTTTCTTGTTATATATTTTTATATTATATTTATTTGACCATTTTTCTTCTTATATATTTTTATATTATATTTATTTTACCATTTTTTCCAGCTATTTATTTTTATATTATCTTTATTTGAAATTCATTCTTGTTATATATTTTTATATTATATTTATTCGACCATTTTTTTTATATATTTTTATATTATATTTATTTGACCATCTTTCTTGTTATATATTTTTATATTATATTTATATGACCATTTTCCTTGTTGTATGTTTTTATTATATTTATTTGAATATTTTCCTTGTATATTTTTTTATTATATATATATTCGACCATTTTCTTTTATATACTTGTATATTACATTTATTTTAATATTTTTCTAATTATCCATCTATCAACCAATCTCTCAAGCTATCTAATTATAATTCTATTTTAATAGTTTTTAGAATTTTATACCTAGATTATTATTCTTTTTTAGTTGTCTATCTGACTGTCTTTTTATTTAACTATTAACACAGGGATTGAAATATCTATCTCTAGTATATGTCTCTAATTATTCATTTAGCTATGTATTTTGTGATTTATCCGTTTATTTAATTATTTATTTAAATATCTATTTTAATTTTTTATTTAACTGCTTCTCTTTTTATTTATTTAGCCATCAATCTAGCTTTTCATTGAACTAACTTACTATCTTTATCTTGCTTATTGATCATATAACTACTCAGCTATTTATGTGGTTTAGCCTGATTTATTTATCTGAAGTTTATTAGCTATCTCCATCTAGCTATCTAGCAAGCTGTTTAACTATCTATTTTAATAGATATTAAGTTATACTATAAATCTATCAAAGTACTTACTTATCTAGTTATCTAAATATTTTATATTTTTATATTAATTTTGTGGTTTTTGCTTGATTGCTTACTTGCTTGCTTGTATCAGACAAAAAATTTAGAAGTCAAAATTTACTATTTTTTCGTTATCCGATCGAGCTGTAATTATTTATTAAATTTTTAATTTTTTAGACGATTTGAAGTTGCCTTATTTTCTGCTAACCTTCTATAAAAAAAATTTAATTCTAAGAAGATCGCTAGGTAACGCATAAACATATATTTATTTTTAGGTTCGCTAGATGTCGCACCAATTCATGTTATTATCACAAAACCTTTAATAAACAAATGGAAAAAATTGTAAGAAAAATTAGCTGCTGATTAGAAATATATAAAAGATTTTTTAAATAAAAAGATTTTTTAAATAAAAAGTTTTTTACGTTCACTCGTTTTTTTCTATCGTGATGTGTAAATGTTTGTGACAATTTAATTAAGACATTTATACGTTTTTTTTCGTCCATTCCTTGTCGTGTCTTGTTGAAAGAGCGTTTCTTAATAAAATATTTTAATTCGTTGTTAATTAGAACTCAACAAATGATGTTGGGGATTGATAAGAAATTGAAAAGCGACGTATCTAGCGATTGTTTAAAAAATCGTTAAGAAACCGTACGAAGCAGAAAGTCAGACATGCACAATTGCACATTTCACATTGGTGTGTCGAATGGAGGATTTACTGATTTTGCAGCACTCAAGGCAAAACTTTCTAAGTTCAAACAAGGTTGTATTTTTCCAGTATGAAAATAAAAGTGAGGTTCATTAATTTGGAATTCACTGTTGTCAGATCATCATCACAGCCATCATTATTATCAATATCATCCTCATTCTCATCATCATTATCAGAATGATAATGAAAAATAGGGGCCGTTACTCTTAATTTAAATAATAATTTTAGAATCAACTATTTCTATCCGTGATCTGGGCGTATATATCGACAGCTAACTAAAGTTTAATTATTACATTGATTCTGTGGTATACGCACTGTACCTACTGCTTCAATCAGATCAAGACTTCTTAAAAAGTTGTTTTTCAGGAGACCAATAGCTGCTCTGCCTCGCTTTTTGTGTTTATATCAGACCGATATTTGAGTGTTGTTCACTAGTCTGGACCCCTACCGAAAACATCAGATTGCCAAATTAGAACGAGTTCAACAACAATTTTCCAAGCGTATATACTCTGTTCGCCACCTGTCGTATCATGTCTGACTTACCGCTCTTGGCCAAAGATCCCTGGAGCACAGAAGGCTTTTGGCAGATTTGTGTTTGTGCTACAAAATGATAAATGAAATGATGGACTCAGAAGTGATGGTTCACGGGTGAGACACGTACCCGAGGCCACTGTCTTAAACTGGTATAGCGGTAAATATGTGCTTATAAAACTAAAAATAATCTGTTATTTTTTCCAACTTATCATTAATAATTATATAAAGTTAAAGCAGTAAATTAGCAAATTAAAATGTCAATGAAAAAAATGTTGATTCTTGAATTGGTTCTCAACCATAGTGTAGAGATCCTAATTTCTCGGAGGAGACATGGCTACGAATTAAACAACAGGCAACATTTTCACAAAAAAAAAGGATTAGAATATTAAAAGCAAATGTTAACATTTTAAATATTAACATTTGTCCTACAAAAAAAAACAAAAATTTTAACATTTATAGTTGACATATTTTATTATTTTATACCATTTTACTGTATACTTTATAAAATGGTTTTCAAAATGTACATCTTAAACGCGTAGTCATTTAAAACAGCTTTATTTAACAATTTTTTTCGGAGGGAGCAAAACTTGGTTCGGACGGGATAGCTGGACTGGTCACCCCCTTCTGAACTTAACCCCCTTCTGAACTTTAACCCTATGTTCTGAACTCTTACTTTATCACTTCATTTTTAGCTATATAATTTAACTAGTATTTTTAATTAATAATAAAAGCATATGGTAATGTTAACATGTTTTAGAGTCATACTTGAATCAATCAACTCACTGCTAAAAGCGGTAAGTCTTCTTCAGGCACCCTTATAAAATTCTCATCACCCCACCACCCCCCACGTGGTTAAATTTTGCTTAAAATTCTGACGTTTTATCTATCACTCATCAAAAATGAGTGAAGATTAAATTAGGTTGTTGTTTTTTTTAGAGGAACCACTTTTAACTTTATAAAAAAAAGCCTTACAGACATGTTTTGACAGAAGGCTCCGGTCACTTTTTTGGTAAAAACCCCCCATGCCCCTTGTTTTTTCTGACCCACGCACCCATGAATTGTAAAACAAAGCAGGAAAAGTTTTGGTCGTTTTTTGGCGCTCACGGATTGGTCAGACTGCACGTCAGTCAATTACTAGAGGTGGCTTGCTGCTTAAGATAAAAATGGAAATGAACTGTACTAAACGTTTTCCCATGTGGGCGGAAACATAAAAAAACGTTCAGCCTATTGTAGATGAATTTTCCAACTAAGTTGAAAATTTAAAAATAGAATTTTTTTATCAACTTATTGATATAGCTTCTAGCTTATACAAAGTATCGTTTTAATAAGATAAGTTGTTTTTTTTGAGGAAATTAAATTTTTTGAGATTCAACCCGTCTACCCCAGTCAGTCCGACTCCATTTTGTTTCCAAAATTTCAAATGCATTTCAATACCAACTTTTATCCAATTCCGAAATAATATAAAAAAAAGCAAAGAAGGCAAAGATGATAATGATGACTATATAAAGAAGAAAATGGCGATCACGTTTATTTATTGAAGCGATGATAATGATCCCGATGTGAAGATAAATCTACCGCAAACGCCTGTGGGAGGTGAAACCCGGAAGTGACGTCATCACCTGAAAATGCAGAAATATTTTAATTAGAAACACAAAACTGGAAAGCTGAACAACATAAAATAAGTCGGGCATAAAAAATATAAAAGAAAAACGTTCGGGTGGATTTAGTTTGCGTTGAAGCTGGAAAAAGTTGCCACTGCAGTCGCCACTGCAGTTACCACAAGCACTACCACAAACCCTACCTCAACTACCAGTACCGCCATAAACCCTACCACAACAACCACTTCTGGTACTGAAACCATCACAACAAACAGCTACCACAATTATAATACCATTGGCATGCTTGTCATTCTGGACTATTTATGAACATGTTAATACAATAAAACATATAACTATACGTTTTAAATAAAACCAACATTAATAAACAATAAAATGCTACTAAAAATATCATAAATTTTCATATACAAAAACATGTAAGTAATTATTAATTAAAATGTATTATATTATAATATAATAATAGGAATGTTTTAACGCGGAGACAGTTTCGAATGATATGTAATTTAGAGAGTTTTAGAATGAAATGTAATTTAGAGAATTTTAGAGCGGTATAAAAACTTTCAAATTTTGAAGAAAATTACAATTTTTCCGAGCGGGACTTTTAATTTTTCCGAAAAAGGCTAGTCCGTCCGCCCGGCAAGGGGGCAAAGAGGCAAGTCCGTCCGCCCGGCAAGGGGGCAAAGAGGCAAGTCCGTCCGCCCGGCAAGGGGGCAAAGAGGCAAGTCTGGGTAAGGGGCAAGGCCGGGCAGGAAGAAGATGTGGAAGAATTTTTCTTTTAGGCGGTCGTCCATCGAAGTGGGGGGGTAAAAATTTTCACATTTTTGTAACGGTATAAGGTTTTTTCAGGAAAAAAATTTCTAACCACATGTTTGCGAAAA
>OZ022241.1:42123343-42201020 GCA_963978895.1 Erpobdella octoculata
GACGACACGACTCTCAACAATTTCGAGCAAATTTTCAACATCCCCGACGACTTTTTCAACAGTCCGACGATAAACTCAACGTAATTTTTTCAACATCTCAACTTTCTCGAAGTTTCGTTGTTTCCGACAACAACAGACCAACAAGAAATCATTCCGATTTGTGTCGTTTGCCATCAACAAAATTAGTTCATGACAGCAACAAAAACAACAAAAATAACAAAAACAACAACATGGAATATTTTAATGATATTTCGACAACTAAGAAATTGAGACATTTTTTCCAGTCGTCTGGAATCTCCCGCCGAACAAAACAGGACAGGACAAACAAGGTGCGTAATCAGAATTCCAACAACATTAGCCCCTAATGATGATGATCATGATGATCATGATTATGATGATAATGACGGTGGTGGTGGTGATTATGATGGTTATAATATTCCTGCTTATGACTTGAAGAAGACAAATTTCCGTAAACCTTCATTCCTTCCATCACCGCTAAACACGTTAAGCAGCAAGGTAAACAACGTTCGGCAGCAGCGCAACTACTTCATCGACAACAAAAACAGTCGTGAACAACGAGACAACAACAACAAACAACTACTACGTTCGACGCTCATTCCACTCTCGCTGCTTCAATCTTCTCAACCAACTGCTTGCAACGAAAACAACAACAACGCTATAAAACAACGAACAGAAAGGAGGAACAACAATTCTCAGAAGGTTTTCAGCAATGAAATTTTATTGAAATCTTCATTTACTGATCGTACAAAATGTATCCTTCCTCTTCGAAAGGTACAGAAGCCGATAGCGACAGGCTTTAAACTACCCACGGAAAAAGAGATAACGACGATTTTACCAAACCGTTTAAATTCTCATAATCTACAGTTACCACAACCACCACCACCACCAGCGTCATCGTCGCCGTCTTCTCCTTCAACTCAAATCTCAGAAACAATCACCGATTCTCAGGGGTTTGACGGAAAATGCGAACGTAAAAATTTAGGCGAGCTTCCGTTTTTTTAAAACTCGCAAAGAAAATGGGAACGAAAAAGAAGAAGATGGAGATGATGATGATGATGATGAGGAGGAGGAAGCGAAAATGAAGGTTGAAAGAATTTTGACATGGCTCGAAGAAATTGATAATGAAAATATAATCGTCGGAAGAATTGAAAGTCCGAAAATCATTGAACAAGATGCACTTCAAAAAGACACCGCCATACATGTTGTGTATACTGGAGACATTTCGTATTAAACTAAACGTCATTATGTTAATTTTTTAATACGCATAATTATTTATCTTTTCTTGTATGAACACATATAGGTGTATATTATTCTTTTTTGATAAATCTGTTGCATTAAAACTAGCGAACTAACGATTGAACGAACGAACGAACGAACGAACGAACGAACAACAACGAATGAATGAATGAATGAAGGAACGAACGAACGTACCAAAGAACCAATGAACGAACGAACGAACGAATGAATGAATGATCGACTAGCGATAAATTAATGAATGGCATTTAATGGTCAAGTGCATACATCATTAAAAAAAAATTACAACTTAAGAGCGAGCGAGGAAGAGAGAAGCAAGAGAGCGAGAATAAGCAAGAGAGCGAGCGGGAGAGGGAAAGCCAGCGGGGAACGTAATGGAGCGAGAGAGAAAAACGATAGAAACCCCTCTAAAAACCCCGGCAACGTCGGGTAATCCGCTAGTTTTTTTTTACATTTCATTCAAAGAACCATTATATTTTTTAATAGCAATAGAAAACGGCACATTTGTTATTTTAATTACGTAATTAACAAGTTATTATTACATTTAAAAAAAATAAATTTATTTTTCCAACTGTAAATAATATGCAGAAAAAAGAAAACTGAAATTTTAAGCTAAAAATAAATTAACAAGATTTTTGTTTTTGAGTCCATAATTGAAAACATTCGGCAACTTCGAATGAAAAGTTGTTGACATTTTATAATCTAAAAAGTGTATACGCCATCAAAATAACACGATTTTTTATAAAGAGCTCGTTTTATCTTTAGTTGATCGGTTTTAAGCGAATTAACTTATCGGTGGTTTATGTTTTCCGACAAGACTGACAAAATTTTTGTATTTAGTAAATTTTAGTGTTTAGTTAAATATTTCTATATAAAAAAACATGGGCAGCAATATCCTTACAGACGAGGAAGCTGTGAATGCCTACGTATCAAATCTGAAAAAACGAAGAGTTATCAGAAGCATTGAAAAGTTACTCATTCAAGCCTGGTCCTATCACTCGTACGACCAGAACTTTATACGAGAAACGATTGAAAAAAATTCTCAGTGCACAAATTCCGAAAGACGAAACAACTACTACAACTGTTGAAACTACAGAGATTGATAACAACAGTCAACAACAAGCTACAGAAATACACAACAATGTTCAACATCAAACAGATAATACCGTCAAAACCGATTGTAATCACAAACAAGTTGACAGTTCTTTGAAATAGAGTCTGCTGGAAACGGTTCTAAAGACGAGAAAAACATAATTAATCAGACTACTGAAAACAAAAATGCAATCAATAAAAGTAAATGTGGGTCCATCCAATAATGAGAAACAATATTTCGTTGTACAGGTTCCTAACAAAAGTTAGTTTTGAGTTTCATAATGGAATGTTAAGCTATTTAAACATAAGATGACTTTATAGTTGATGTCCCCTCTAAATTACCTTGTTTATATCATAATATAAATTTAGATAAATTACATTTGAAATATTGGTATTTAATTATTTATACCAATATTATAAATCTAACTTTAACTTTAGTGTATCTAAGTGTTTAATTTCAATTAGAAACCTCATGTTAGAAATTTATTTCAGAACCTTATATATTTGAATCCAAAGAAGAAGCTTTGAAAACCTGGAAAAGTTTGCCACATTCAAGATTCAAATCGTGCTCCGATCTCGAAAGCGCAAATGATTTCGGACAAAAAAGCACCTACGAAGGTCTCGCGTTCACTAAAATAAGAACTGAAAAGGTTCAGAACACGGAATCATTATTATTTGATTTAAAATCTTTTAAAGAAATTTATTTTTACTTAATGTTTAGTTGGAAAATAATTTTATTTGATTGTAAATATCAACTTGTACATAATTTCGGATGACTGTATGTATGCTTGTTTGAACTATGTGTAACGCTGTTAGGTGGTGCTGCAATTACAAAACAATAATTAAAGAAGTTTTATTCGATTATTTCATGTATTGGGAATTTAAAATTTAGTATAAAAAGAGTATACATTTAAAATTTAGTATAAAAAGAGTATACATTTAAAATTTAGTATTAAAAGAGTATACATTTAAAATTTAGTATTAAAAGAGTATACATTTAAAATTTAGTATAAAAAAAAGTATACATTTAAAATTTAGTATAAAAAAAATATACATTTAAAATTTAGTATAAAAAGATTATACATTTAAAATTTAGTATTAAAAGAGTGTATAAAAGTATAAATTAAAAATATAATTTAAAAAGAGTGTATAAAATATAATTTAATTTGACTAAATATTTGAATTCAGGTAGCAGCAGATCAAGCAAGCAACGTTGAGAACACGACAGCGAATACATCATCGAGAGAATCTCTTCCGTTTGGTTCCGTGAAATTTGCCGAACTCTGCGCTTTCCGGGTGGCTCTCGAGAAAGGAAACGTGGAAACCGTGAAGAAACTTGTGTGGTCTAATCCACGTTATCTTATCGGAAGTGGAGACAATCCGACTGTATTGCAGGTTTGTTTGCTTATGTAAATCTAATTGAAATTTACAACAACTAGTTCTGCTATTCAATTTTAAGATAACTTGTTGCCTAGAGTCAGGCATTTAGAGAGAATAACATTTTGATTTTGGGCATTTGGTTGAAATAGCACATTTGTTATTAAAACATGACTGTGAAGCTTAAACCAACGAGCTGATTGCAAAAATCATGTTTAAAAAAGAGTTTAGAATCATTTTAGAATTTGCTCAACTATGATTTGGAGTTTATAATTTTAAATTATTTGCAATTTTCAACACATGTTCTTGAACATCCATTAAATTTTCAACACGTGTTCTTGAGTATCCATTAAATTTTCAACACGTGTTTTTGATCATCCATTAAATTTTCAACACGTGTTCTTGAACATCCATTAAATTTTCAACTTACTGAAAACATTTTCCATGTTGAACCTCAATCCTTAATCCTCATCAATCAAATTTGTTTTGGAGCGAGTATTTAAATCGATGCCATTCCAGCAGCCTCCCTTCTGTCCCCATCTACAGCATGATTGGGAGGGTGTACAAATGCAAGAGAAACAAAAGTGTGATCTTTGACATAAAAGTTATTTTATTGTTAATAAATTTATTTTATTTGTATTCATCAATTCATCAATAAAGACGGAATTAATTCATATAAAGACGGAATTGATTCATATAAAGACGGAATTAATTCATATAAAGTTGGAATTAATTCATTTTTTAGGAAGGATGTCGTTACAATGCACTTCACGTGTGCTGCAAGAGCAACCAATTAGAAACGTGCCGAGTTGTCATAGAAACGATAAACAATCCGGATTTTTACTCCTTGCTGTACACGGATGAAATGCCCGAAAACAGAATGATGAGATTGGATTTTGTGGTTGACCTATATCTCAACAATAGAGAAAAGGGGGTATGTTGAGAAATAATTTTTTAAGTTTTCAACGAAATTTTTAAATATTTTAAACGATTAAATGTAACATTTAAGAAAAAAACAAATAAATTAAAATTTTTTAGAATTACGAAACTCCTTTGCACCTGGCATCGAAGTTCGGCCACATAAAACTGGTGGAATTTCTTCTCTCGCAACCTCAAATTAAAAAAGATCTAAAAAATGAACCAGGATTAACAGCTATGGAGGTAATAATATTGATTAATTTTAATATTATGTAACTGGGTCATTCATGTTTCATAGCTTGTGTGTTAACTATATGCATCCAGGTTGCATGTTCTAGGGTTGCCAAACCATCAAAAGAGCTGAAACAGAAAATACTCAGTGCATTTGAGGGTCAGTTTAGTTTTTCAGTACATAATATAGTATTTATATAAAATATTTAATGTAGTTTAATAAAAAAATACAATATCCTATAATTAAAAGATCAATTTCTATTATCATATTTTAGATCAATAATTTCTATTATCATATTTTAGATCAATAATTTCTATTATCATATTTTAGATCAATAATTTCTATTATCATATTTTAGATCAATAATTTCTATTATAATATTTATAATATATTTCAGATCAATATTATGTCTTCGTTTTGAGATCGGAAGACAATTCCGAACCGCCTCAAATCAGCCGTCCTTTTTGTCCGTCTCTAGATAAAAATTTACGAGGACCGATTGTACCGTATCTCGACCAATCGCCTCGTTCGTACAGGGGTCTGTTTGACTCTCCGTCGAATCAGGTCACGTCTGTCGATTTGATGAACGTCAATGCTCGACCTCAGCCGCCGTCTTTTTCAGTTCTTCCGAGTTCAAATTTGAGTCTGGCATTCAGTTGCAAAAATCCTGAAGCGTCTGTTGATGATTACGTACCAAATGGCAAAAACATCTCTTCTTCATCGTTGAGCCAAACGGAATCTAGTTCCATAAAATCATCCTTGAATGACAAATCAGATTTACCGATTTCCTGCGTGAAAACAAGCACCTGTTCTAAGGATGCACTTCGAAACAGTTGTTCCGATTCAAAACTGTTTCCGAGGTCTGTCGATTCTAAAATAGAAAGCGCTGGCTCCGGGGTTACGACCGGTTCTAAATTCATACCTATAAAGCGTTTGTTTTGTTCTAATAACGAATCAAAAAGCGAAGTTTCATTTGAAGGCGTCGAAAGATCCGTCGTCAATTCTCAGATGCTGTCAGTCATCGAAGAATTTGTGTCGGTAGCTGACGAGTCGAATCAGAAAATCTTGGACGCTTCGAAAAAAACTTGTTCTGTTAGATCAGTTGATTCGTTAAGCAGCATTCCAGATACAAAATCAGAAGATTTCAAAGCTCCTTCTTCGACCTCCACGGTCCGTACCCCTCTGAAATCTTGGTCCTACGGGGAACCGGCCACTCCCGTGAGTGGAAGCAGCAAAAAAGTTCCCATTGTTTGTAAAACGCCAAAGAATAAACAACTGATCTTGTTGACAACGACACCTGCTGGACTTGAACAAAACCAACCTTCTTGTGTTAAAAATGACGATCAATCAAATTTTAAGTTGAACGTCGAGAGAAAAAGTGACCAAGATGCTGCTGCAGGGTCGGATCTTTCTGCTAAAACTAATACACCTCGTTCTCGTTGGGAAAAGCTCATCGACATTCCTGTTTTCTCGGCAACCGATTCTCCGAGGAGGATCAGAGCAATAGCCGGTCCAATGCCAAAGCAGAAGGTGGGTTGTTTATAGTAATATGACAGAAGATGGGTTGTTTATAATAATAATATGGATAATTTATATAGCGCAGTATAATGGAATAGTCATCACAAGAGCGCTGTAAGTTATAAGTTTATAAGTTTGTAGTTATAGGACAGAAGGTGGGTTGTTTGTAAGTTTGTAGTAATAGGACAGAAGGTGGGTTGTTTATAAGTTTGGTGTAATATAACAGAAGGTGGGTTGTTTATAAGTTTGGTGTAATATGACAGAAGGTGGGTTGTTTATAAGTTTGTAGTAATAGGACAGAAGGTGGGTTGTTTGTAAGTTTGTAGTAATAGGACAGAAGGTGGGTTGTTTATAAGTTTGTAGTAATATGAGTGATTTTGAAAAGTTTTTAAATTAACTTTTAAATTTTTCTTTCAGTCCGAGTTTTTTAGGAGAAGAGTTCTGCTGACTCAGGCAACTCCCGAAGAAAAGAATTCGTTTAGTCGTATCAGGAGAACCGACAGTAACAAAGGATTGGAAAGAGTGTGCAGGTTGGAAAATTAACAAAATTTATTTCTACGGGCGGTAAAACGAAATTAATCACACATCTAATCAACCATTGTCATTGAGATGAATAGGAGGTTAATACTGAATACTGTATGAGTCTGTTATGCTGTGCCTTGCTTTTTAGATAAAATTCTATTATATTATTTTATTATTGCATCATAGAAACATGTAAATTATAATTATTATTATTATTATTATTGAATTCTATTATATTAATTTTATTATTGCATCATAGAAACATAGCAACTGAGATGAACGTTTCATGGAGCGAATACTGGGAATTTCTTGACTGTGAAGTAGATCTGACATCAAAGGATGGCCTTGAACTATTAGAAGGCCATCTTAAAGACACCATGGATTTCAGCATTTCCATTTGTGAACAACAACCAATCAAACAAGTTCCTGAAGTTACTGCAGATAAATTGAAAGAAGATGAAGAAAGAAAAGAATTTGAAACTTTGTTGTGTTCTGCATTCAGCAAGTTGACAGTGAAGTCTCCGACTTCTGGGATCCCTTCCACTGTAGCGGAGTCATCCAGGTTCGTTTCGGATGAGAACATGGAAAACATTTCCATTGTTTTTTTAGTGGAATTTTATTTAAAAATTTTTATTTGTTTTTTTTTTTATTCAAAAACAGACCACGAGAGAATGGTGATTTTACGAAAAATGAAACTTTTGTGATGAGTGGTGAGGATCACTCAAATAATGGAACGGTTGAAAGTAAAGAAGAAAAAGAGGAAAATGGTTCAGTTGGACCAATTGAAAGTAAAAAAGAATCTTCGGCTGAGAAAGTTGGTTCAGTTGGTCCAGTTGAAAGCAAAGGAAATCTTTCTAATGGAAATGTTGAAAGTAGAAATGGAAATGTTGAAAGTAGAAATGAAAGTGTTGAAAGTAGAAATGAAAGTGACAAGAATTCTTCAGATGAAGGTGAAAAATTATATTTTTAATGATGAACATTTCATTCATCTATCCAACTTTTATGCTGCCATCTTTAAATGACTACGAACATGCTAGTTCTGGTCCAATTTGTTCCGTGAGTTGTGTTTTGATGATGGCAGATTCATTCTACGAGGCGATTTAATATTAATGATTTTGTTGCAAATTTATTAAAATGCTCCTACAATGTGTTATCCTTAATTTGCAGACCGGTAAATTCTAAATTAATGTAGTGATTAATTCCTAAATTTGTAATAGAGTTTCATATATGAGATACTTATTTCACAGATCAAAGATCCTCGTGTAGTGATGAAAATCGGGATAGAGGAGAAGAAAGTGAGGACAGTGAAGAAGAGAAAGAAGTGTTCCTCACGCCAGAAGAAAGCGATAAGTTCAGTAACCCTCAGAGCAAGTTGCAAGATGTTGAGGAATTTTTTGAGCTCAATTCAAGGAGAAATCTTGGAATGTTTATTCACGGGTGAGTCATGATGATGATGATGATGGTGGTGACAAGATACAAAAATTTATTTATTTGTTAACATTATGTGTTATAAAAACTCACAATCCATAAGCGATTGAATCTTCTATCGGCAGAGACCTACCGACGAGAACCGATGCAGACGTATTCAGAGCCCTTGAAAGTATGGAAGACCTTCTTAGGGCATATCCCCTCATTTTTAATTGGTTCACCCTTGTCAGATCTTATACGGAATTAGAAAGATCTCGGTTTGTTCATTTTTTTTTATTAGTATAAACTGCTTAAAAAAATTTAACTATTTTACGAATGGACCAATCGACGTTGTATTTCCAATCAAATTTGGTGGGCTTATTTTTAGGTCATTTTGTATTCGCATTTTTGCCAAATTTTTAACTTAATCTTATAAATGTACTACTCAAATTTGTAACTTAATCTTATAAATGTACTACTCAAAATTGTACTTAATCTTATGAATGTACTACTCAAAATTGTACTTAAAGACTGTAGCTACTCCACATAGACAAATTGTAATTAATGCAAATATTTTTAATATAAACGTTAATACTAATTTGTCATTAAAATATATCTCATTGTTACAGAACATGATGACTGCATTTATGTTAGTTGTATTAAGGATTTTTCATGTAGAAATCATGAAGTGTCGGGCCGGAATGAGACAGGTGAAGAAGTCGGGTAAATGGCCATGCAGTGTATGCAGAAAAGGTGTTGGCTCCAACTCTATTTGTTGCGTGGATTGTAAGAGTTGGGTCCATAAAAGGTGCAGTGGCATTTTGGGTAGTTTGAAAGATCTTGTTGGCTTCCGTTGTAAGAGTTGTGTAGTTGGAAGGTTCACAAAATAATTAAAAAGCATCACCATAAATGACCATACCTGATATGATAGCACCTGTTCATGATATCACACCTGACATAATAGCACCTGTGACTTCATACCTGATATATTGTCAACATTATTTTCAACAGGTGGTCTGAAGTGACGTCGCTGAACCACTGTTTGTCAACTCCTCGTCTGTCCGATAGAAATCTCTTCTCCGGTGATTGCGAAACTTCTTACGACTCACCGAGTGTTGTCAGAAACCTCAAACATTTCTTTTGATATTTGATTGCATGACGTTTTTTTTTGTTTTTAATTTTAACTTGTTTTACTATTTTAACAAATGAAACATCGCTTTATTGTAAATTTGTTTTAGCTTTTGGCAGATAAATTTCGTATTTACGGTAGTTATATTGCTGGTTTTAGTTATTAAAATTATTACTGAAAAATAATAACGAATTGATATTGCTTTTTCTGTCTTTTTACTTGTGGTAACAAAACATATCAAATAATCAGTGATGAAATATTTGCAAGAGAAGAAATATTGAATTGAGGTTTCAATTCTTTACTTTCGCATTTGCTTACATCTTCGAGCGATGAGGAGCCAGTCAAAACCAGCAGTGATCTCATCCCACATTTGTTAGCAAAGGCAATGTCAGTGTCAAGTCTATAAAGAAAATGAGAAAAAAAAGAAATTTAATAAATAATGATAATAGTATCTATTTTATCATAAGTGTTAAAAAATATCTTTACATCTAACCTATCCCCGACCATAAGAGTTTTACTGGGTTCCACTCCGAACAGTTCCTTCACGACATCGAACATGACAGCGCTCGGCTTTCCGCAGACGACGTCAGCAGTTCTTTGACTTGCCGTTTCCACCATGGTGACACACGAACCAGCCCCTGCTCATTAAAAACACCTCAAATTATTTAATTAATCTTATTTTTATCATTTAGTTTTCAAATTTTATTTATTGGTGTTAATTAATTTGTTTTAATTAATTTGTTAATTAATTTATGCTAATTATTATTAGTGCTAATTAGTGTTAATTAATTTGTTATAATTAATTAATTTATGCTAATTATTATTAGTGCTAATTATTGTTAATTAATTTGTTATAATTAATTAATGCTAATTAGTATTAGTGCTAATTAGTGTTAATTGATTTGTTATAATTAATTAATTTATGCTAATTATTATTAGTGCTAATTAACGTTAATTAATTTGTGCTAACCAACCTGGAAGAAAAATACCGCCAGAAACTGGAAGTGTGGGATCGAGGTTTGTGGCCACAAAAAGGCAATCGGATCTCGAAAGATATCTTGCGGCTTGAGCAGCTTTTAAATAAGTCAAACTCTCGTCAACACCGACAACAACGCAGCCAACCTAATATTCGTTTAGCAAATTTGTAATTACGATTTATAGGTGATTATAATTTTTTTCATCAATTAAATGAAATCAATCACTTTTGGATCCGGGATGTAATTGGTCGCTTTCTGCATCCCTCCTTCACCTGGAGGAGATAACTGTTGAATTGTAAATTGAATTACTGTTGAATTGTAAATTGAATTACTGTTGGATTGTAAATTGAACTACTGTTGAGTTGTAAATTTATTTTAGCAAATAAAATCAATTCATTGCTGGACTCAAAATTGGCAACAATAATTTATAAATATTTATGTGACATTTCTGCTACAACGTTTAGTTGAATGCACGTTTTCAATAATATAAACTAATCTGCCAAATAATATTTAAAAGTAAATAATATCTATGTTTACCTCATTACTGATGACTGATAAACCAGCAGCTTTTAATTCCGTGACCAAGTTTTCAGATCCGATACAATAAATTTTTTCACCTTTCAATTTGTTTTTCAGGTAAAGAGATGCAACAAATCCAGAAGTTATAATTTCTTCCTGTTACAAGAAAACAACTTGATTATGTGTTTATAATAAATTTATATTTTTTAATTTCAATTGATCACAAACCTCTACGACGGGAAACCCAAGCGAAAGACATTTTTCTTCAAATTGCTTTCTTGTTTTTGAACTGTTATTTGTGACATAAAATATTCTTTTCCCCTTTGTAAATATATATATATATGTATATATAAATAATTAAAATTCAAAATGTAATATTAAAAAATAAATAAAATCAATTAGCAACATAAAATAAATATATGAGTAATAAAAAACAATTTTTTATATTTAAAAATGTAGATCTATGTTCTCCCATAAAATTGCTTGGCCACCTTTTCAAAACTGTAACAACAGATTTCATTTTATATACTACAAATTAAAATAATTTATTCATAACTGAAAATGTCATACAAAATGTGAATTATGATTAAGTACCAACGAAACTAACTAGTAACTTCAACAAATGAACTGCTTCTGGTGCGCCTTTAATCACTTCATTTCCTCGGTATAAGACACCTTTAAAATAATTAAATCTGAATAAAATATTCACTGCTTAGTTATTTCTATCAAGAATGAGTGATATTAAACCTCCCAATTATATCTAGCACAGCAATTAAAATTTTATTTGAAGTTAATACCACGATTGTTTGAGGTAGGCTGACAGAGTTATAGCAATCTCTAGTAAAGCAGTAAAAACTTTAGCTATATAGAGGACTACTGACTACTGCTGCAGAAAATTAAAATGTAATGGTTAGATGTTAAGCTAAGTCTCTCTTCTAAAGATCCCATGATCTTAAGAATCTTTTAAATCTTATATAATTTTTTTACTATATATTTGGCTAAGGAAAAACATGTGTGTTGCCATACTCTGTACTGTTGTATGTTGTGTAGCTGTAAGTCAAGTTATTAACTATTTCAAAAAAAAATTCAAAAATAATAATCATAAATGATTATAAAAAAAAACAAACCATCACAATCAAACAATATCGTATCAATATCGTCTAGTAACCCTTTGCAATTTTCTTTATTGAGAGTAGTACACAGATCTGCTGACGAATTCAGATAACTTGTAATAAATACAAATCATATTTTCAAATTGTTGATATTAATCAACATCTAAATAAGTATATATAAAATAAAGTGTTCAAGGTATAATGAAATATCGGTCAGTAAAAGACGCACTGCTTTCCATGGTTCCTGTGATAAATTAAATGTCCTCAAAATAAATAGATAAATCCACTTTTCTACACTTTTCCATTTATGGGTTTCTCAAAAGGCAGAATAAAACCTTGCGTTCATTTTAGAAAATAGATTAAAAATACAGTTTTTTTACTAATTAATTTTTTACTACATTATCAAAACTATTAATTAAAAAAATAGTAACTTTTATTTAACTATTAATTGTGGGTTTTATTATTTTCAATAATCTTACGATTGAACTACTCGAAATTTCGCTTAACATTTCAAGGATTGACATACGAACTCCTTAATACTTATTAATTGTCTAAAGGAGATTTATCATGCACTTCAATATAACGCTAAGTATTTAAGAGCAAAATCTAACCTCTCTAATTTCAAATTTGAAGATGTGTCAAACAGAGATGTACGGATTGCGGACGCGTCAGCTGGCGGACGCTAATCTGCAGCTTTTTTGCGGATGCGGATTCGAAAAAATTGAAACTGGCGGACGCGGAATGTGCAGATCAATAGGCCAAAATTTGAAAAATAATTGAATAAAATAGAAGAAATTTTTCCTACAACTACAATACAGTACGAAATTACGAATCCATTCGCTTGTATTAGAAGTTACAACAGAAGCGTCTCGTTTCGATTTCCATCCACCTCTCTTCCTTTAACATATCAGTGTTATTTTCTGACAAAGCAAAATTGTATTTTGCTCTATGTATGACGTCATTTTAACTGAACTAGTCTAAAGGCGCGTTAACACAGGCAAAGATTCGCTGGCGTCAGATGTCAATGTCGCCTGAAATTAGAAAAATTGCACGGAATAACCTGAGCTTTGATTTTCAGGTGTGAAACTGACACCCATCTCACCGACTCAAGAAAGGATAGAAATTTGAGTTGAACGTTTCAAACGATGACCCGTTGACGTGAGTCAAGAACGTTGACTCCGCACGTCATAGTCATTACGAAGGCGTCTTAAATATCTTTCACTACTTCAAACTCACACTGCTCTGCTCTTTGCCACACGTATTCGCTACGTAGAACTGCAATCCTCAAAGAAAAAAGACAGCAAAAACACATTTTTCCCAATGGTCCATATAAATAACAAGATTATGACTAAAATCAATAAAAAAACACTTGAGTAAATGTGAATAAAAAACGACTGTTCATCAAATCCGATCACATAATTAATTAAATCTATAAAAAAAGAGACTATCAAAAATCTGTTAACAACGGTTCTATAAAAACTGTAGTTTTATATCACTGCTAAATCATCACGGGCTTGGTTAACAACACTGTGACTTAATTGAACACGAGTTTTTCAGATCAATGAACAACAGCAGAAGACACCATGAGGTTGAGACCACATGTCCCAGCACCTCTGTACACCAGGTAGTAACCCTAAAATAAAAAAAATCAGTATGTTATAATTAAACTACTTAACTCCGCCTTGCTTTTGCAAGCCAGTCCCAAGCCTGGAGAAAGGAGGAGGGAAAAGTTAAAAGGATAAAATTATGATTCACGACTGGAAGTACTTAGGTGCTTCTTACATACAGCTGTTTCAGTCTTAAAACACTTGGTGTAAAGGACTATAAACTATTATAAAAAAAAAAATTAAACTACTTACTAACATTTTGAAATTTATTGAATTAAAAAATATAAAAAGACATTAAATTAAAAAAATATTCAATAATTTTACAGAAAAAAAACATGAACACCACTTACATGCTCTCCCCATCTAGGTCCCCAACTATTTTTCACAATCCAATAAGGAGTATTCCAAAAGAATCCTTTGCCTAAAAAATTAATTTAACAATCAAAATTATAATAATACTAGGTTTTGGTGGGCGCAAGTGCCTGTGTTTTGTAAACATCTAGCTACATAGTTATAGTTATAAGTCAGAAGGACTTTAATGAAAAAAAAATAAAATTGATAATTGTAGTAGGTGAGAAAAAAAAGAAAATTTAATATTTTAAATAATAAATACATACAGCCACACGAATTGAATTGATATTGACACTTCTAGGCAACAATATATTTAATTTATACATGGAAAAAACCTCCAATTATTTTCTATACAAGTAATATTTAGAAATGGCCTACAAATTTACAATGGGTTATTAAAAAAAAAATTTACATCGATATTTATGTGTTTTTATGAACATTAAAACCAGTTACTTATTATATTTTCAGAAATAAAAATGTTTTTTATTCATTTTTTGGGAGGAGGGTTCTAACCCCAGAAACCCCCTTGAGTGCGCCACTGCATTCTACATTGAGCGTCTGAATGAATGCGCAAGACTAGAAAATTATATAAGTAGATAATACAAATCATTTAAAGCATAAAATTTTTAATGATTAAAATCAACCATAAAAAAAGAAATATTTAATACTAACTGATGCCATATCCTACAATCAGAACACCATGGTTGAGCGCTTTCGGACAAAAAATTGACCACGGATGAGAAATTCCACCAAAGTAAAATTGCATAAAAAGAGCATCGATTCCAATCGACATGGGACCGTTCTTCACCAGCCATGCAGCCATTTCTAGAGTAAACAAGATATAATTAGGTATTGCTAAACAACTACAACAATTATTGGTACTAATAAACAACTACTACAACACACAACTTGATGAAAATATGTAAACAGTAAGTTGAAATGAAAATAATCATTTCCTACCTGCTTCATTTGAAGAAATATTTAATGAGCCATTGATATAAGCTCTAACTTTATTTTGGTCAAATGTGCAATTTTGATGTCTTCCATGGTATGGATAATCATCTTCAACTTCCAAACCGCCTGTTTGATTAAATAATTTTCAGTTAATTAAATATGTAAACAAAACATGACGAAGGGAGGAGCCACATTTGGAAGAAACCGTCCAACCCTCGCAAGCACAGAAAAACGAATGAGAAACTGGAAAAAAAGAATAAAAGGCTGATTTTTTGAAAACTATCCACCTAGTATGAACCTTATTGCACATATAAGAGAATAATCATTATAAAATGAACAAATTACAAGAAACAGCACAAGAATTTTTACCAATTCTCTGAATTTCTGAATAAGCCCAACTGGGAAGTCCTCCTTCACAGCCCATATCAATCGTGTCACAGTCAACCATCTCTACAAACAGTAAGTCGATCGATTATTAAATTATCTAAAATAATTAACTCATAACAATAATGAAATTTTTTTAGAATATCAATATATGAATACATTATAGGTTATTATAAGATATTCAATATATGAATATATTATAAGTTATTAGATATTCAATATATGAATACATTATAAGTTATTATTAGATAATCAATATATAAATACATTATAAATTATTATTAGAATATTCATTGTTTATGACCATAACTGATCTTTCATAGATATACAGATATAGAAGATGGAACTTAAATACTCAACGAAGAAAATTTTCAGCAAGAATGTTTTATAAAAAAATAAAGAAAAATTGACTATTTGAATGCTAATTGAATTTTATTATTTTAAATTCTTTTAACTTAGACACTAACTTTCTATTAATAAAAAATTTTGTTTAATTTTATTCATTACTAGCGGGGTTACCCGGCGTTGCCCGGGTTTTTTAGAGGTTTTTCTAATGTTTGTCTCTCTCGCTCCCGTTCCCTTCTCCACTTTCCCGTTTTCGTAGCGTTCCCGGTCGCTTTTCCGCTCTCGGTCGTTTTCCAGCTCCCGGTCGCTTTCCCGCTCAGAAGTTCTGTTATCAATTTTCTCTCTTGCTCGCGTTTCCTTCCAAGCTTGCTCTCCCGATTCCAGTCGCTTTCCGCGTTCCCGGTCGCTTTCCGCGTTCCCGGTCGCTTTCCCGTTCCCGGTCGCTTTCCCGTTCCCGGTCGCTTTCCCGTTCCCGGTCGCTTTCCCGTTCCCGGTCGCTTTCCCGTTTCCGGTCGCTTTCCCGTTCCCGCTCACCAGTGTTATTTCCATTAATGGTAATTGAATTAGGAATTGAAATAGGAATTTTTTTTTCTTGAGAATGGAAATTAGAAATAGGAATTAAATTTGGAATGGAATTAGAAATAGGAATGGAAATCACGTGATAAAAATGGAATTAGAATTAGAAGTAGAAATTATTTTTCAATCCAAAATGGAATTAGAATGAGAATTAGAAATTATTTCTTTAATAAAAATGGAATTAAAATGGGAAGTAGGAATTATTTTTTAAAATAAAATGGAATTAGAATGAGAAGTAGGAATTATTTTTAAATTTAAAATGAAAGTAGAATAAAGGATCTACGAAATTGCCCCGTTCCCATGATATATAAATAAAAGTCCCCTTTTCAATGAACTGTTTTTCTCTTAGTTGGTCTTAATATTGTGTCGTGTGTTGTGTGCTCATATTCATTTTTGTGACTTTAAAATTACAATGAGTTTATCAAAATCTTTAAGTGGTAGAAAAAGAGATAGCGTATTCTGGGAATTCTTTTCGTATGACGAAGATTCAGACAAATCAACTTGTCAGGTGACGGATGAAACTACAAAAGTGGCCTGCGGAACACAAATTACTGGCAAGAACACTAGCAACTTCGCGCCCATTTGAAGCGTTTTCACAAACAAGCATATGCTAACTGCATGAGCCAAGAAAAAGAAAGAAATGTTGTGAAAAGTCAAGCTGTAAAACGCGACAGTTCAGGTGCAGTAAAGTTGCAAACTATTGAGGAATGTTTACAGCGTCGTATGATGTCATCTGCAGCAGCACACATCTGCAAAAGCACTAACATCAAAAATGCTGGATGATCTCCGTTACCGGTTCGCCACACTTCTAGACCCGAATACGGAAAACTTTAATCCGATTCCAGCGGCCGCATGTCTGCTTGATCCGACGATGGCACAAGCAATTATGTCCCCGGAATATGTAGAGCTGCTGCGTGCTGCTAAAGCTTACATAATCACCGTTTGTGAAAACGAGGAAAGTTCAGTGCAGGAAGTTTATGTGTTGGATTCTGCATCTGCATCCCCTATGGTGTTAACTCCAACATCATTAGAAAATTTAAAATTTTTAAACAATAAAATTCAGTCTAATCGACTTAGAACTTGTGCTGGCATTAGCAGTATAAGTGAAAAAGATGCCGTGCATTATCAGCTGAACAACTACATAGCTGATATTGTAGAAGATGAGCGTAATGATGCACTGGATTTTTGGAAGCAAAAAACATCACGTTACAGCAAACTGTATGAGCTAGCCCAAGATTTATTGTCAGCTCCAGCTTCTCAAGCCTACGTGGGGCGGATATTCTCTCTTTGTGGCATCTTGACTGCAGGGCGACGCAACAGAATGCAACAGTCCTTAGAGATGAGAGCCTTTCTGAAACTTAATTCATTTTGACCGATTAATTATTTGCATTTTCTCTGGTTATTTTTGGATGTTTGGTTTAGTTATAACAATAAATGTTTGATAAGCTTGTTGTTGTTACTATGTATTATTCTCTCTAAAGGGTTTTTTAAAGGAACGAATATAGTGACTGTTATTTTTAATAATGGAATTAGAAAATAATTTTTGAAATGATAATGGAAATAGACTAGAAATAGAAATCATTTTAGCAATGGTAATTAGAATTGAATGGAAATTATTGAAATTAAAATGGAATTAGAATTGAAATAGGAATTATTTGAAAAAAAATAATGGAATTAGAATTGGAATGGAAATTATTTTGAAAAAAATAATGGAATTAGAATTGGAATGGAAATTATTTTGAAAAAAATAATGGAATTAGAATTGGAATGGAAATTATTTGAAAAAAAATAATGGAATTAGAATTGGAATGGAAATTATTTAGTGAATGAAAATAACACTGCCGCTCACGCTTGCTCTCCCGTTCCCGGTCATGCTTGCTCTCCCATTCCCGGTCACGGTAGCTCTCCCGTTCCCGTTTCCGTTCCCGCTCATTTTCTCTTTTACATTCTTTCATAACTTCTGTTAGCCTATAAAACGCAAAATAGATTTGCTAAGACTATATATATATATATATGAATGTTTGTGGGTTAGTTTGTCTATTATAGAAACGGGAAAGCACCCGGAACGGACAGCGAGCGGGAACAGAAAAGCAAGCGTGAGCGGGAATGGGAGAGCAAACGTGAGCGGGAACGGGGCAGCGACCGGGACGGGAAAACGACCGGGAGCGGGAAAGCGACCGGGAGCGGGAAAGCGACCGGCAGTGGGAAAACGACCGAAAACGGAAAAGCTAACAGGAGTGGGAAAGCAGGTGGGAAAGGAAACGGGAGAGAAAGAGACAAACATTAGAAAAACCTCTAAAAAACCTGGGCAACGCCGGGTATCTCCGCTAGTACATACATAAACACACACACACAGACACACATACATGCACATACACATACATACATACACACATACATACGCACATACATATATATATAGTTCCCGCTCGCTCACCCGCTCCGCTCCGCTCATTTTGTGACGGATTTCAAAAAAAAATTTTTTCTTTTTGATTTTCATTGACTCTCAAGGTTGTGTGAAAATTTCATTACGATCGGATGAATGGTGTAGCAATGCATAAAGGACATTAACATACATAAGTACATATTTCTTTTGGCCTATGCGTTTTGTCTAAGGCTTAAATAAAGTGTCTGATGATGTCCTGAAATCTTGACTTTTAATAAAATTATTGTAGTTTATATTCTTGTATTTGTGCTAATAATATGTGTATCAGTTTATTATTAATTTAGTTATGTTTCTTGAACTCAATTTTTAAGTTCAACTAATTTAATAAAGTTGTAGAAAAAAAAAACATGATACTCATTTCATAAAAATTTGAACAAATTTACGTTGTTCGGACAGACTCAACAACTGTCCTTTCTGAATTGCCCATTGTCCTTCAATGTTGCCAGCAACTGAAAATGCCCAGCACGATCCACACGATCCCTATCACGTAAATATTTAATTATATATAAAAATTTAATCATAATAAATATATATATATATATAAATATTTATATCTATCTCCAAACAATTTGTATATCCTCATCGTTATTCCTAAAAAAACAATCACAAGCCAATCATTATCATAACCTGATCTTTAACAGAAGAGACAACGCTGTAATTCCTCCAGTCAAATTCCGTCGGCAGATCACCTTCTTCAAATCTGGGAATGACAGCCTGTTCCATTTTCGGTCCAGAAGTTATGTCCCATTTCTTGCTCAAATACTTTTCTTCGAATTCTTGTTCTTAAGAAGGCAGTTGATTAATTATTAAGAATAAAAAAAAATCAACATTTAAAAGATTTAAAAGAGAAAAATAGAAAACCTAACCCGTCAAGTCAGCGAATCGAGTTGCTCCATAGGTGGCAGTTCCTAGATCGTGGTCCTGATAGAATCGTGCTCTTGCAATGTTGTTTGTGAATATTTTTTGCCTTCTCATTTCCTCTAGAAACAAATAATCATTATCGTTATCACCTGAATTGTGATCATTATCACCACTCTATAAACCACTGCAATCATTATCAAAACTTCCAGCTTACCTGCTACATTATAGTAGACCTTGTTATATTTTTCTTTAAAAATCTGGAAAGCTTCTGCAGCAGTCATTTTTTCAAGTCCTTGAACATCGAGTGTCTGCCGGTGAGATTTAAAGATCAAGATTTTGATATCATTATTTAAATCTACTTTATAAGGCTTTCTTTTTGAATCATGTTTTTGTGTTTGTCACTAAAATACAAATCTTTTTATTTGATAAAAAGCAATATATATTTTTTTGTACTGGAATTTCAAATAGAAATAAAATATCCTCAAATGAGAATGCATCTTGCGCAGAAATTTACTTTCACCACACAACAAACGTGCCTGTTTTGATAGATTTATTGAGATTACGAAAATCAAATGTTCTCAAAGAAAAAAATCAACTGTATAGCTCTTATAAAAAAACACCAGATGTATATATATAATGTCGTCCCGATATAATTAATTGTGTTTACAATGTTCAATTACGAGCGAGAATGTCCAAACTTCAAAATTCATTCCTGTCGTTGAAAAAATAAAATGAAAAATCAATTAAAAAAATTTAAATCTTTTCATTTCTCTTGTTGCTAAGACAACAGCATGCAAATGAGTTTAAAATGCCACCACCTTTTCTTGTGTTTTTGCATTTTCATTGGAGTTCGGTGAAAATTTCAGCTTCCCAATTTTGGTCGATCCGTCGCACTTGTGAGAGAGCAAGCTGAATCTTGGAGTCATCCAAGCCTGATCGAGAACTTCAATCTTGCATTCAGTGATCTATAAAAATTTTTTTAAATAAATCATATCAAAGATTAATTTAATTTTGTTTAAATATAAAAAAATTTAGAATGAAAACTCGAATTGACCTCTTCGTTCGGTTCAGGACAGGCAGAGACAAGTTCTTTTCCACAGGATTTCAGTTTTAAAGATATCTCAGCCTTTATCTTCAATCCAGCAACAACCTGTTACAAATAACAAATCAAATCAATCAATCAACGAAAATATATATATATATATCAATGCTGCTGATATGTAACATGTCCCATAGAGAGTGGGAATTGAACTGTGAAACTTTTACATTCCAGAGGCCCTGTAACCTCCCCATAGGTTACATTTAATGACATGCACGAAAAGACATTCTATAAAACTGACCAACTAATCAACAATACATCCAAAATTTTGTACAAGATTAACTCGAACATAAATATATATATATATATATATATATATATATATATATATATATATATATATATATATATATATATATATATATATATATATATATATATATAGGCATTTTATTAAAATTTTTTAATTTATTTTTAAAGTTGACCTGCTTTGTAACGTGCTTGACACCATGGAGAGAAACTTTATAAAATCCATTTGATTCAGAGTTTAATTGTTCCACTGCAAATTTGAGAGCATCTTCGACTTCTTTTTGATCAACTTCTTCTTCTCCGCCAAGAAGAGATCGCTTCACCTGGGAAAACTCTCCACACGAATAATCAGTCAGCTCAGTATAATCCTCCCAGCTTTTGTAATAAATTTTTACATCACACGTCTGGAGCTGTAAACATTTTTGAAGAAACGATGAAAAATGGGTTTGATAAAACAATTAAAGTTAGTCTCTTATCAATGTGCAGGCAAAGAAAGCAAAAGCTGGTTGGTTATGATAAATAATTATTACTAGAGATAGCCTAGCAGAAATGACGAATTTAAAAAATATCATTATACATTATTTTGCAATTGCAGCACCACCTTTTTTATCTTTAGGACTGACAGTGTACTATTGCATAATAACTTTTATTACACGCCTGCGCACACGAATTTCGTCAACTGCTGATCACCGCGTTTTGAGAAATTGCTAACATACATATATATACAGACATTGGAAATTATGCATGTTGGTAACAAAATACAGACAGAAGAAATAGGATTGCAAATGAGCAAACATATTATTAATTGAAATAATTAACAACTTAGAAATTTACCTTGTTAACTTGGCAATTGGCAACATCACCAGATGCACGAGTAGAACTGACTCCACAATTAGTGTGACCTAAAATCAATTTGATCCTGTAATTCATTCCAGAAACAAGCTGAAAAGTAAAATACAAATTTAAAAAACTTGAGACAAATTCGCAATTTAGAAATTCAATTTTTGTATTTAATTTAATAATTAAAAATATTTGAAATTAAACTTTAATTTCAATATGAAAAGATCTGACATGCCTGCTTCTCGGCGCTCAAAACCTCCTTGAGAACGACAACTTTTCCACTGTTCTGAACATTTTGGAGATGTTCGACAGCAAACTTAAGAACGTGGTTAAAACTTTCATCGTTTTCATTCAATTTGACAGGCGACCATCCACCCAGAAGTTGTGATGCCGAAAAAATGGCACAAAATAAAACAACCGTTATAAAATAACGAAGAAACATTGTGAGACGCAGAAACGATCCTATCTTATCAGGTCACTACAATTGACTACAAGAAACAGCAACGAATTTTATTTATTTATGTATGCAATATTGCGCGTAGTCATATGATAGATAAGGTAAAGGTAAACAAGTTAAATTTTATGCTCTATGCCAATTATAGCTTTATGAATAATAATTAGCAATTATTACTTTTTATGAAATTTTCACAGTTAACATTTTTTTATTTCACAATCACATTCATCGCTTCTGTACTGAGGTTGCTAAATTTATCCGCTTAACATCATTGATATACTTCACTATGTCTATATAATGACTGTAATGTGTACAAAAATTTATTCATAGCTTGTTCATCAGGCAGCCAAAAGCCAAGAAGTTGTTGATTAGGTAACTTTGTTACACGCGTACAAATAGTTTCTAAAGTTGAGGTTAGTGCTACAATTGTGAAATTGACTATTAAATGTTTATTTACTTGTTGGAAATGATTTTTGTCAGATGAGTCGTGAATTTCTGGCAGTCCCTTGTCATAGGATGAAATCTAAAAAAAGGTCAGCTTCACTTCCAATGATAACTGAACACAAAGTAGCCTGGGTATTAAGATCAATCAGTGACGATTACCACGACGAAATTTGTCCTCAAGAAGTAAGTGGATATAGTATAGAGCGACTATATTCTACGATTATACGATAAAGTTTACCTATATTAGTTTGAGTCATAGTTAATGAGTTTTAACCTCGACATTAAAAGTTGAAGTTCAACAACTTATTTATTTGTTTTTGATCATCCGAATGGATATTGGTCATACTAATTAATATTACCTGCTGACACACTAGCATAAGTGATGTTGAGCAAATTCTAATTATTGATTCAATTAGGTTATAATTTGAATTTTTTATATTTTGAATATAGAAAAATAAAAGACAAAGAAGTTTTTCATTAGGAGCTAGAGATTCTCCGATGAACATCGAAAATATAGTAAAGATGTTTAAAAAAGAAATAACATCGGGCTCGTCTGTTGATCCGGATCATTTCGCCATAATAGTAAAAGGATCGTCTGTCGATTATTTTACGTTTTCGTCGTCATCATCATCATCATCATCATCCTCGCCGTCACCACTTCTTTCATAATTCCATGTCTAATAGGCTATATAAAGTCGTATATGAGGAGCACACCTTTACCATGCCTACCGTATTTCCATCTGTTGTCCATCGCATTGGTCTTGAGGACCACTCGGGCTCCACCTTGAAAATATTCATAATTGGTTACTAATTGGTTATTGACATTATCATTTTTAATGCTAAGATCATAGATTTGATTTATAGAAGTTCTGCCTCTTATGGGTATCTCGTGTATTAAATACCGGTCATTAGGTAATTAATCACGCATATTATTTTATGTATAACACCGTTGGTATTAGTTAGTTATTGTTTGAGTGCCACAGAAGCTAGTCAGCTAGAGTGACGTCAATAAACTCCGCCCAGCTCACGATGAACCTCTGGATAAAAGAAGAGAAAAAATATTGAATTATGACATGCGCCTGGTTATATATTACGTTAATTATACTGTTATTGTCTATATTATAATGTTGTTTTATACATTATATTGCTATTTTTGTCGTAAAACATCTAGTATAAAAAGACTTCAATACAATTTTTGGTATAATTCCTGGTCATCCTATCAACGAGCAGCCTCGATAATTTATAATAGACTGTTGTGTACAAAATTATTTAAGGTTAGGGTTTGAGGTTTTCTAAAGACGGCTATCTGTACACTAGCGTATACATAGATGACAGTTGGTTTTGCTGCACACATTTTTATATAGGTTGGTGCTGTGAATTAGGTATAAGGTATAATTATAATTTCTAATCATTGTTTTGAAAATGCGTGCTGATTTAACAATCAAATCTCGATTTTAAAGCCTTTAATAAATTCAATTTTTAATATTCTTATAGTAAGAAGGTTTGAAAAGGACGCTTTGTTAAGTTGCTAGCGCTAGTGAATCTTCGTATTAATAACCCCATAGTAAGCTCCTGCTCCAAGTGGCGTATATCTTATCAAAAGGGCGAAAATAAAAAGGACGAATGATAAAAAAGGCGCACGTTAACAAAGACAAAAATTAAAAGGACGAAAATAAAAAAGACGCGCAATAAAAAAGACGCGTAATAAAAAAGGCGAAAATGAGATTGTATTATTTTGTTTTATTATCACCATGTTGATAATACTATAAATTTTTATATAACCAGTCGAGATACTGTCTTATTCCAACAACAAAGAATCAAAAAGTGAAAATCGCAAAAATGAAATTGGTGAAATTATTTTTTTCCACCCTAATCTCAATTGCAAAATGCTTTGAAATGCATAAGAAACTTATTAATCCAATAAAATCAGAAAAAACTCAGATTTACATTTTGAATAAACTATTATTATTTTATTTTTAATATAAACGAGTTAATTTGTTTAACACTTTTAAATGAGAACGAAGTTTCAGTCTTTCTTGTCTCTTTTAAGAAGTGATTCGTTTTTTAATAGTTTCATTTCTTTGCTCATTCTGCGTAGAACAGGTAATATTATTTTAAAAGTATTCTACACATTATGTAATAGTAATGTGTTTTTGTAATTTATCTACCAAAAAAAGAAAATAAATAAATTAGTCAGAAGAAGTTAACTGGCCTTTTTGTGTAAGACTTGATAAGAAGAACTTCATTGGTTAGTTCTGACAGCTTGAAAGCAGCTTGGGCTATTTGCAGCTGAAGGTGAAGGTTTTGATTAAGCTCTCTGCTACTAATCAAAGTTGAATTTAACTCCAGAACTGCAATTCTGGTATTAATGATGTTTAATTTGTTCTGAAGTTCTTTGGATGTTTTGACATTTTCTTTTATTAAATTGTCTTGTTTTTTATGCTGTAAATAAATAAATATTAGTTGAATACATAATTCATAGTATGCTATAATATGCATAGGTACATGTATATTTTTTTATAGTTCATATCACAGCCAGGTGTTCTAAAACTGAAATAGCTGTTTCTAGGAAATGCCAAAGTATTTCCTATTGCAAATTATAATTAATTTGATCTTGTTCCTTTCTATCACCCGAAGCTTGTTTGCTTGTAAGAAAGGTTTGTAATCGATTTTTCGATCACTTTCCATTGATCTTTTGATTTCAAATTATGCACATAAACGTACTTTTGAATACAATACACGAATCCAAGGGTGTCATTTGAGACAGGCCAAATAAATATAGATAAAACTTTAAAAAATTCATGGAATGAAGAAAATACACAATTCTAGGGACGTCAATCTAGGGAATCCCCAAAGATTTTCAAAAAAAATTTTTGGGCTCCCCCAAGATTTATGGAAGTTTAAAAAAATTGAAGGGGTCGGGAGAACCGTCGACCCCAATGATTTCTCAAAAAAATAAATATGGTGGAAGTTTTAAAATGTTTTTGGAAGTATTACCTTACCTACGACTACCCCGAGTAATCTTAAGAGTGTGTTTTATAAAGAAAAAATTATTTTTATAAATTTTACTTGTTCCCTTTTCTTTTTTCTAGGCTTAGGACTAGCTCATTTCAAATGAGGTAGGGTTAGTATACTGCATAACCACATCGCTGCTAAATAATATTGATATATAAGTGTCTCACAGTTAGTACCTTTACAAAAGGATTATTATTAATAATAATAACTCATGCATTTAACACTTGCATTTATTTTATTTGGAAGATAATTAATCAGTTTCTCAATCATATAATCAGTACTTAATAGTGCATAGTTTTTGCTAATCAGCCATACAAACTAGAATCCTGCAAATGGTCCGGGTCGGGCTTTTATATAAAGATGATCAAAACGGGCCGGTCAGCACGAACCGGGTCGGACCGAAGATACTGTGCCAAGCCTATGGATTTCATATCTGTACAAACAGATGGTACCTGAAATTTTGCGCATACAAAACGAGTCGGGTCGACCGGGCCGAGTTGTTGACGGGCCGGCCACGTAAAATCAGCCCCTGCAAGGCTCTAATATACACACATTTGCATACCTATTAACATGTTAAGATAAGTATATAAATTTTAAACTTACCAAACCTTGGATGAATTTTTTAAGATCTGCTTGATTGTTTACAACAAAGTTTGAGTTTTCTTCTGTAATATAAACCAGTATACAGCAACAATCATATGTTTGTTAAAAAAATAGATTAATAATTTCTAGACTTTAAATTTATGTGTGAAACAGGTAAGTATACGTATGCTACCATCAACTATTCTTCTACAGTTGAATTGGTATTCGGGGTCTTTAGAACCGCCACTCACCGTCATCTGCTCAACTTCGAAACTGAAGTAATCTTTCTTTTAAAAATAATTATTTTTAATGAAAAATACTAAACTTATTTGAAAAAAAATATTTGTTAAAACAAACGCTTATTCTCTCTCGTTGAGTGTGAATAAGTTGAGATTCGATCTTCTTGAGTTTACCATTAATCAAATTTTCGTGATTCTTTAAAAGTTCGCTATTTTTATGTTGCTTTTTTTCTAGTTCTAAAAGCTTTTCTTTTATTGATTTGACGTCGTCTGACAATCTCTGCGAAAACATTGACGGTGTCATTTCTGAAAAATTAACAGCATAGCGCGGAATTTCATTATTTAATTCTGAAAACGACAATTTAGAATGAATGTTTGTTTTTGCTGAGTTGAGCCTTTGATCTTCTTCGTACAAAATTTCATTCAGTTGTCGTTGGTTACTTCCTAAAAAATTTAAAAATTGAGATTGATTCAATTAATTAATTAATTAATTAAGAAAATACACCCTGAAGTTTGAAATATAGAGCAGCAAACGATCATCTCCATTTGGCGCTAAATCCACAATCCAACATATTTTTATCTATAGTTTGCGTTGAAGTTATAGACAAGTAATTAACATTTATTTACGACATACTTGTGCTGTTTTTGGCAGGCTTCAAGATTGCAAAAATGGTTGACAATGATTTTTCTTTTAACTTGCTATCTTCATTCAATTTTTTGATAATTCCCGAAAAGGAACTTAAAGATAATTGGACTTTCTCGAGGTTATTCTGGAAATTCTGCATACGCTCATTTGCTTCAATCAAAGAATCTTTCTAAATAGAATACAACCTCAAATTTTGAAAATATGATTAAACGCATCATAAAAATGTTCAATTAAACAAACCTGGTTATTTTTCAGTTCAAAAATGTCTGATTCCACGTTGAGCATAGATTTTTTCAAATTTCCTAGTCCCCAATTCAAATCTTCAGCTGCAACTTTCAATCCTTTTAAAACTTCGTCAGAATCCATAATTTTCCACTGCAACATAGTTACTTGGCTTTTTAAATGTGAAAAATCTTCTTCAAGCATTTGATGTTTTTCTTGAACGACGTTTATCACCGATCTATAATTTCGACAAACACATTTCGAAACGTAGGTTTATTTATATGTCAAATAATACTCATATAAATACCACAATAATATACTTACCTGGATGAAATCACCCCAACTTTAGTTGTTAATACGCTGTTATTAGCATCTTCATTATTTAAAAGTTTAACGTTTGAATTCGAATTACTATGCTGCACTTTCTTATTGCTTTCTAACTCGCTGGTTGAGAAATGGCCATCAACGCCAAGAGATAAAATTAATACGACATGGAATGACAGAAAAATCATTTTTTATAATTTTCAGAATTACAGGCTACCTATGAAAAAGACGCCTCTAACCGCAAAAACAAAACGTCGGCTACAATAGAAACGGATCTCATCTTCTTCTTATTGACACACTTTTGTTGCTTATAGTACTAGATGGCAGACGAACGCATCTAATCAATACAATCGATTTTCAGCCATTGTGTCTGACTATAAAATCAAGCATCTCTCTACATTGCTGCCCATCACAGATTCTTTTACAGGCACAAAAAAACAAAACCATCAGTAATTAATTAAATTTGAAAAAAACTTTTCATTTATTAAATCACCGATTGAAAATGTACTGAAATAACATATGTTAAATTTATTTAGTTATTTAAATGTGCAATTAAACAAAAATATGTATATATTAAATTGTTTTAGTTATATAGATGTGCTATTCAATAAAAATAGGTATATTACAAATTGATTGTTATATTGATGTGCTATCAAATAAAATTTTAAATGATGTACATACTGATATATCTGGTAATTTTGGTATCCTATCAAAAGAGCGAAAACTTAAGGGCGAAAACAAAAGGGCGAACACAAAAGAGCGAAACTAAAAAGGGCGAATGCTAAAAAGAGCGCACACTAATAAGAGCGAAAATGAAAAGGGCGAAACTAAAAAGAGCGCACAATAAAAAAGGCGAACATCAAAAAAGCGAAAACATAAAATGTTAAAATTAAAAATTTAGCCCACGCTAGGACACAAACAAACTTTCTTTCTTCTGCTATATTACATTCTCTCTATCTCCATATCTCTCTTTCCTTTCTTCCATTTGTGTTTTTCTTATCTCCTTTTCCCTAGATGATGATGCAATTGTGGCGGGGTGTTCTAAATGTTTAGTAGATATTATATCAGTTAATCGTTTTTTAACCCCCCCTCTCTCTCTTTTTTTTCTCTCTCTTTTTTTCTTTCATAGCTTCCTATGAAAAATCCATGGACTCCTAAATAAAAGCTATTATTTAGGAGTCCATGGAAAAATCCCTCAGGCGAATGTTGCGAACACATTAATAAAACATTAATGCCAGATGCCATGGTCACGGTCGGAAACTTCCTACCTAATTACTGTTGAAACTTGAATTTCTAGATATGTATTTTTGGTACCAAGCTGGTTATAGAAAAATTTGCTTACGTAAAAAACTATATAGTTTTACAGCTTCTGTGCAAAAAGTGATAAGCAAATTATACCCAGCAGTGTAGAGCTATAAACAAAAAAAATATAATATTATAAACTACATTGTCAAATTAAACTTTAGTTAAAATATTTCTACATTTTAACTGGGAACAATTTGATTGCGGACATTTTATATAGCGTTAAAAAGTTGAAAAAATATACGCAATTAAAATATACGTTTTATCATGAATTTTTTGATCATGGAACCAAAAGAAAGACAGAGAAAACTTTATTTGTTTACGTGCGTGCGTGAATAAGAGAGAGAGAAAGTAGAAAGAAGGAGAGAGAGAGAGAAAGAGAGAGAAAGAAAGAGTAAGAATGTGATATGGCAAAAGAGAGACTTAATTTGTGCAAGCGTGTGTGTGTGTGTGTGCATGTGTGTGTGTGTGTGTGTGTGTGTGTGTGTGTGTGTGTGTGTGTGTGTGTGTGTGTGTGTGTGTGTGTGTGTGTGTGATAGATAGAGAAACCCGGCAATGGCGAATATCTCAAATGGTTAAATTTTAAATTACTAGCAAAGTTGCACGGAGTTTTTAGAGATTTTTCCATCATTTTTTTTCCATCGCCTTTTCTTTCCCTCCGTTTCCTTTTTTTCCCGCTTGCTCTCCCGGTCTCGCTCACACGTCCGCCTCTACTCGCTCTCCCGTTTCCGCTTATTCTCTCACTCGCTTGCCCCATCTCGCTGGCTCTTCCGCTCCCGGTTGTTTTCCACTCCCGCTTCTTTTTTATTTTTTGGTCATTTTTATTCATAGATAACATTTCATATAATTAATAAAAACTTATTTTCGCCTTTTTGACGTTCGCTTTTTTATTGTGCGCTCTTTTTAGTTTCGCCCTTTTCATTTTCGCTCTTATTATCGTGCGCTCTTTTTAGCATTCGACCTTTTTAGTTTCGCCCTTTTGTTTTCGCCCTTTTGTTTTCGCTCTTATGATTTCGCCCTTTTGATAGTAAACCGGTAATTTTCAAGCAAATTTGTAAAAAGTAAAGAAGTAAAAACAAAAAAGAATTTCAATAATCCATCTCACACTAATATTATTGAGCATTATTTTATCATTTACTTATTATTGAAATATAATTATATGCATAAATATAATATTATATCTGAAGTGAAGAGATAAAAGTTTCAATATTTAATTCAAACGAGACGAACAACAATATCAGGGACAAAAATAAGTAAAGACAAAAAAGTATTGTTGACTTTGAAGCAACATTGAAACAGCCGAATTCTAGCAAGCTAAGCAATCTCAACAATACTACTTAAAGATCTCTGAATGACTGATGATAACAATGCAAATATATTGCAGATCTTTGAACGACTAAAAATCTCTCAAGTTGAACCTTTCTGACCAATGAAATGCCGTGAAACATCAAAAACTAGTACAGCAGCCAATTAAACGATACGATACAAAACAACTTCATGTAGGACAACAAGGATTGTCTATAACAAAAAGAACGTCAATTGAAAAAGTTTCTGCAATTTCTGCTAGGAATGATTGATCATGTTGTGGATGAAGATTCATTGAAGTCACATGATCCCGAGTCAATCTTCTGTCATCGGAACATGAAACCTCCAACAGTATGTCAAATATTTTGTTGTTTTGCTCTCTGAAGAAGCTGAATAGTTTTTTTTACTTGATTAATTATTAATAATAAAATTAAAGAAATCCATAAATTTATATACATATTTATATAATTCAACAAAATACAAACTTTATAAACACAATAGATTAATTCCATTTTACTAAATCATACAATTTATACTTACTCCATTAGCATCTCATCTTCATCTTCTTCTTCTTCATCTTCACATGCAAAAGCTTTATTCAGCCTGAAATTTGTTTCCATATGTACAATTTATAAGATCACACTACTTTTCAAAGATATTCAAACCAATTTGATTGTAGGATAATTCCTTGTTTATTATCTACAATCTATAAACATTAAATTGAAATAAATAATATAATAAACTCACCCACACTTGGTAAGATTATTATATTTATCTCTGTCTACATCATTGACCTTCAAGATGTCCTTGAGAGAAGGATTACTCGATAGTATGTTTCTGTTGTCGACATAAACGTCGTACAAATGAGGTTTCGTTTCAAATATTTTTTCCGTCGTACCTGCATCAATTAATTCATTTATTGCATTATTACAAATAATTTCTCCATCATACCTGTATCAATGAATTCAGTTTATTGCATTACTACAACTATTTTCTTCATTATACCTGGATCAATGTACAACTTTGAATGTTCATCATATCAAATGTAGTCTAGATGTTAAATTTAACGTGATAAAATTTCTAAAATAACAAACATGCGATGTACGATGTTTCGGATTGAATGTCATCGATGTCGGCGACGTTGATGTAGAAATACGGTTCGCTGGATGGACATGTCTGAAGACATCTGTGTCGAGAATGTTTTGACAGCTGACTTGTGCAAAATACTGCCATAAAATTAATTTAATTATAAGAATGTATATTCATATATGCAGATAAGCCATACAATTAATTTAATTATAAGAATGTATATTCATATATGCAGATAATCCATATAATTAATTTAATTAAAATAATAAATAGTTATATATGCAGATAAGGAATAAAATTAACTTAATTATAAGAATGAATATCAATATATGCAGCTTGGTCATAAAGTATTATTTATTGTTAATAATAAATAACACCAAGTGCACAATTGTGCACTCAATAACCTCTGTAACAAACAACTCCTATCGGTGGTGGTGAATAAAACAAAATTCTTTTCCCAAGCAGAGACATCTTCCAAAGAACAAAAATTTGTGGACCAAAAAATTTAAAGAAGTGTGAGAAATTATGAATTGGATGGTTAATCTGAAAAAAAAAACAAACATACAAATAAATCTTAGCAGAATAGATCAAATGTGAAAATGATTAGTTAAAAGAGAGCACAATTTAAGATAATTAACCTTAAAATCCAATAATCTCTCAGAATATGGAGAATCACCACCAGATGTATCATTTATATCAAGTAATGCTTTATTTTTATTCCAAAATTCTATCAGTCCATCATAGTTTTTTGGAAATTTCAACTGAAAACTACAAAAACAATTTTTTTCTATTGTTTAATTGCTTTTAAATAAAAATAAATATTAACCTAAATTATCAATCTGACCTAACTTCCTGCTGCAGAAAAGTCATGTATTGATGGAGACATGTATGGGTGGTCGTCAAAACTCCAACGGATTTCATCCTTGTTTTTCTTTCCATCTCACTTTCTACTTCACTTCTCTCGAAGCACGACAAACCAAATAAATTTCCTTTCTTGAAGTAACTGCATCACAAAATTAAAAAAAATAAAACCGAGAGGTATTTAATACTAACAGTGAATCACTATTTTTGATCCTACATATCTTTAGTAAAAAGTGATTATCAGAAATTTAAATAAATAAGAAAGATAAAATCAAAATAAACAAGCTCACACAAAATCTGTGATCATGTTGTGTGACCCACTGGTCAGTGCCTTGAATTCAACACCTTCCATGTCCACATCATCTGGAATGGCCCATTCCAGAACGTTACCTACAAATGACAATAATTAATAATACTATTACAATAAATAAAATAAAATAATTAAAAGCTTAATAATAATAAATTAATAAGTTATTCACACAATCACCTGCTTTGGCATCAAAGGCGACGACAAAGACAGCCACAATTTTCTCTGTATTTTTACAAGCCACATATTTATTGAAAAAATTTGCATCGCCTACTACAGCTGGTTCTACGTTTTCCAGATGTTCGAGTTTATCCTCAAAATCGTGTCCTTCTCTTTCTTTATTGTAATATTTCTTTTTATCTCCTCCTCTGAATCTCGATCTCAAATAGTTGTTGGAAGAACCTGTGATGATATCTTCTGTTAAAAGACCAAGTGTTTCTTCGTCTTCTTCTCTTCTCATTTCTTATTTTTTACTTTTTCTATTGTTCTTATAATTTAGCCGTAGGTAGAAGAAGACAATTTATCGTCAGTCTCTCTCAAAACATAACATAACAATAAACATGAAAGACAGCCAACAACATCCTTAAAATAGCCTTTCGTTGTTTTTATTTCATTTCTCTTTTTTATGAATAAACGCCAGCTAAAAACACATGCATCAAAAGCTACAGTAAAATTTTTAATATATTATTTTATTTATTTATTCAACCAATGTAAATTTGTTAAGCAGTAAAAATCTTAAATACACAAGCCACAAGCTACATCAATATTCGAAAGTTCTACGTTTACGATGTTAACCAACAAACTTGACCATGAGAATATATCTCATCGGTTATATTATACCTACTGATCTTTAGATTCTTGTTTCTTCCATCTTCATATATGCTCGTAAAGGGTTTTTCTTTTCTGGTTTGTTTTTTAACACTCAATTATATTCTACTATAATATCTTATTTTTATTTCTAGATGATCATACATTCCAACTTTTACTTATTTTTACTATATTCTCCAGAAGATGTTAACTTGAATCTACTTTACAAAGGTTCAACTTTATTGCTTACCTACCTTTTACTTCATTATTTTTTAGAAGTCCTATTTTTGGTAAGGTAAACTGCCGTACTAATAACTTTCGAAAGTACAGAATAGCTTTAAATAATGCTTATTGGTGTTGAAAATCATTAATTCCACCCAAGTCCACTCAGAGAAAACTTGGGCTACTGGAAAATAATTAACCCGGACCCATTAAAAATCCTCTAAAAACTTTTCTTCTTCAAATTCTCAACTATCTCAACTTGTTGCTCTTAAAATAGCTGATGACTGGCGGGGGGGAGAGAGGGGAGGGGGTAGTCGTAAGTACTTTTCCGCCACCACCACCACAACCACCACTACCACCACCACCACCACCACAACCACCACCACCACCCCACCCCCATCACCACCACCACCACAACCACAGCCATCACCACCACCACACGCCGCCACTACCACAACCACCACCATCATAAGTTGTAGTATACAACTTTTTTTTTGCAACAGTAGAAGGAAAAGCTCAGTAAGTTTGTAATGTAAAGACACGACGAACCTGAATAAACAATGTTGACAACAGGTAAAAGATATGTTTTGGCTCTTTCTGTTTGCTATATAATGCTGCACTTAATTAACGGGTTTAAATACTTTCATATCATGAACGTTTTGTTCTAATAAAAGAATCTGACAAAATAAAATCAAATAAAAACACGTTGAGAAAATGCAACCATACGAGATTAGAGAAAAAGTTTTGCGTTTTATTTGTTTTCTTGTTTTTTTTAATTTTTTTTGGAATAAGAAATACATAAAAAATTACAATATTTTGAACGGTTAGGTTAGAGTTTTCTTATTCTTTTGAATTTTTGAAGTTTTTGGATAAAAACAATTATATTGCTAGTTTTATCTACTTCGTAATTTGAAAAATTGAGCTTCAACCATATAGGTATATCTATGGCTACAACTTTTTTTACGAAAGCAAATCAGGAACATGAAAGCTTCGAGAGTTAAGATTAGAGGAAATTGTGTTTATAAAAAATCCAGAAACGTGCTATTTCCTTGCAGATGACAAGAAGGCTGTATTTTTTTTCGTTGACAGATGGCAGTGAACGCCTAGCAACTGATAAACAAAGCGCAGGAAGCATTGATCCGAGGTACTTTAGCTATTTGTAGAAAATTGTTGGCAATGCAGGATTTTAGTAACATTGAAAAGAGCTTGTGGAGTAGGTTTTAAAATTAAATAAATAGCTCAATATAAAATGTTTTCCAGTTGTTAAGAGTACTAAGTAATCTGTCTGCGTAGGTAAACATAAAAACAGTGTAACTGTCAACTGTAACAATACAAATGGCGGACGAGTCGTAAGTGACTTTTGTTTTTTTTTTCTAAATTGTATTAATTTTTTATATTTAGTATATAATAATTGTACATTTTAATAATTTTTCAAAATTTATTTTACCCTCTGATAGTTCAGTTTCATTTTAAAATAATGTCCGATAAGTCTAGCAGACCAAATCAACTGAAGCTAATAAAACCATAAGCCATATAATTATCTGAATTTCATTACGTTTTTAACTTATATGAATAATAATATTATTTTTAAGTTTATACATTGACTTAAAAAATTATACCTAATAAAATCAGGGTTAAAGTTGCAGTCAGAGTTAGACCGTTCAATCAAAGGTAATTTTATGTGCTTCTGTTTTCTTGTGTAATATTGTATATAATAATTGTATATTATTATATATAATATTACACGAATTACAATATTATACGATATTATATAAAAGGCTATTTTATATATTTAAGAGAAAAAGACAAAAATGCCAAGTTGATAATCGAAATGAAAGGAAAAATGACCTTTATTCAGAATCCTGATGCTCCAAGTAAATACCGATAGACTGCAGCAATAATTAACTTTATATAATGTAACAAATGAATAAAAACACGATTGAATTTTAATTTAAAGCTAACTATTTAATAATTTATTTAACCAAATAATGAATACTGATGCCGGTTTACATTTTTTTACTGTTTAGAAGAAGAGCCTAAAAAGGTAATTAACTTAAGAATTTATATTCAAATGTGACAGCGGTCTACTAATTTTATGTTTTTGAAAACTTTTCAGTTTACTTTTGACTTTTCTTATTGGTTAGTTTTTATGTAATTTTTTATTAAAAAATAAATGTTCAAAGAATTTTTAACTTCCAAACCATAGTGCATTAATAGATATTGCATATTAAATATAATTTGAAAATATACCAAAACTTGGAAGAATTGAATACCTGAAATGACAACAGCAAGTTGATGAGTAAATAATTAATAAAAGTGAATAAAAGTTTTATTTTTATAGGTCACATGACGGTTATGTAAGCGAATCAAACGGCTTGTTGGCGGCAGAAAATGATTCTAGATACGCATCGCAACAGACCGTTTTTGACGATTTGGGTCGTGGCGTTCTGAATAATGCTCTTCAAGGCATGTTTTTAAAAATTTAAATTAAATTATTGAATCAATAAATGAACGAGAAAGTGGATGCAATATTCTGGGAGTACCTAGTTTAAAATTAAGAAATTGTTGTAAGTTTATTGGCAAGACAGATCTATAGTCCTGCCTTGCGTTAATTCTTATTCACTTGAAATTGCTCAAATGTCAGTTTAGTAATCTCATTTTAACGGCTGATGAAATAAGTTCCAGTTTTAGCTGGGTTGTTGTAAAAAATAGTTTATTGGTTGAGAACGATTCTGACACTTGTAAATCGTATCATAGTACTGTAACTACTTAATGCTATGTAACAATAAATATAGTAAATAGATAATTGCATTTATTCTGTTTAAGATTGCCTTATTATTATTTGCTGGTTTTCAAGGTTATAATTGTTCGCTATTTGCATATGGTCAAACGGGATCTGGTAAATCTTACTCCTTGATTGGCTATGGACCAAACAGGTAACTGGGAATTTGTATGTTTAAACTGTTCCTTTTAAAAATGATTTTGGTTATATGTTAGCAAGATTGTAATAGTTTTTTTCTATATATAATATGACAGAGGTATTGTTCCGATAACTTGTGACGAACTTTTCAAAACTATAAATTCAAATGATAGCACAGACAAGGCAAGTTGTTGTTAGTTTCTATTATATTTGCAACGATAACAATATTAAATGTTAATACATTTTACGGGTAGAGATTTGAAGTGACTTTTTCAATGCTGGAAATATACAACGAACAAGTCAGAGATCTGCTTTCTAAAGAAAACCCTAAAGGAGGTTTACAAGTTCGTCAAACACCAGACCTAGGATCTTTTTATGTGCAGGGATTAAAACACGTTCCTGTTGGTAGTTACCAAGAAATTGACAGACGAATGCAGCAAGGTTAATTAAATAAAAGTTGAATAGATTTTTTTTCCTGAAATACAGTAAAACTTAGGAAAGCTTTGAATTTGTGGAGAAATTATAGTTTAACTGTTATTATGCTGGTATTTTAATGAAATTTTGTTTTATTATATGATTTACAGGAACTGCAAGTCGAACTGTAGCTTCGACTAACATGAATGCTACAAGCAGCAGAGCTCACACCCTCGTCACCTTGACCTTTGACCAATACATAAAATCTAGCAACACTGAAAATAAAATAAGCAGCATAATGAACCTGGTCGATCTTGCAGGTTTGAATCTATTTGAATCTATATATATATATATAAATGACTGTTTGTCTGTCTCTTATGGAAATCCAAGCCGCTGGACCAAATTTTAACGAGGTATAGCTCAAAGAATAGATGGTCATAGGGTATTTTTTTGAATTAAAAAAAGTCTTTATGGCCAAAACAACTTTCCAGGTCAAAGTGCGTATGTACAACCATCAAGGGTTATTGTGTACTCAAATTTAGTTTGCATAACAACGTTTGAAAGTTTCAAACAACTTTTAGCAAATTTAATTTACGTTTTATGGTTTAAAAGTAGTTAGAAAAGAGTGGAAAAAATGAGTGTGAGAGGCAACGGGAAAGCTAGTAGGAACAGAAGAGCAAACGGGAACGGTAGATCTAGCGAGAACGGAAAAACGAGTAGGAACGGGGGAGCGAGCGGGAACAAGAAAGCGACCGTGAACGGCAAAGCGAGCGGGAACAAGAAAGCGGCCGTGAACGGCAAAGCGAGCGGGAACGGGAGAGCAATCTGGAAAGGATACGGGAGGGAGAGAGAAAAACGATAGAAAAACCTCTGAAATCCCCGGGCAACGCTGGGTAACCCCGCTAAAAAGAATATAAATTAGAAATCTGTTTGAATTGCTTTGACGATTTCATCTCATAAAGGTTCTGAAAGAGCAGACAGCACTGGAGCAACTGGTGATCGGTTGAAAGAAGGAGCGAACATCAACAAGTCACTTTCTGCATTAGGAAACGTTATTTCGGTTAGTAAAAATGTTATACAAAAATTGTTTAGATCATGAATTAAAATTCGTATTTTATAAAAAAAGGCATTGGCCGATTCTTCGAGTGGGAAAAAGAAAATTGTGGTGCCCTACAGAGACTCTGTTTTAACAAAACTTCTTCAGAATGCTCTTGGAGGCAATAGGTAAGAAATAGTATTTATTAAATTTCAAGTGTTTATAGTATAAATGCTGTGTTTTAAAACTTTAGAAAGATAAGGCCAACAGATAAATGACATCAAAGATGATGATGCATTTTTGTTATGTAGGTCAAATCTGTGAAATTTATATTTTTTTAAAATGCAAGATATTGACAAGCAGTCTCTTTATAGTAATGGTTCTATATTTGTTTTATGGTTACATATTGTTGTAATGTTTATGTGTACAGAATTAAATTTTAAATAAAAAAAAACAAGATAGAGAACAGATTTAATGGTTTAACTGTTTTTACCAATGCTTTTATTATTTATTTTAATATTTCTCTGTTTGTTTCTCTGTCTGTCTGTTTGTTTCTCTGTCTGTTTTAAATCTTGCAATCAATTTTTGAGTCACTTCCTGATGATAGATTTTTTTCAAATTTTGCATACATGCTCAAAATAGAAGACAATGCAATATTCAATTGTTAGTTTTACAATAAGTCAATTAATTTAGTTAATTTTAATTAATTTCGATATTTCGATATAATTAAGATATTTCGACTTTAATATAAAATAAAAGAGTAATATAAGAAAAAATTGATTGCAAAATTTGTGACCCTAACCCTAACCCACTTTTATGGGGTTTACGATCTGACTAATATCTTTTTATAATTATTTTTATTACATTGCCATAATTGATTATTTGCAGTAAAACCATAATGGTCGCAGCTCTTTCACCTGCGGACATTAACTACGATGAAACTTTGGGCACTTTGCGATATGCCGATAGAGCTAAAAGAATAAAAAACAAAGCCGTTGTGAACGAGGACCCCATGGACCGACTTATAAGAGAATTAAGAGTTAGTCAACGTTTACATATTATACCTACACAAGTTTGTGTTTGAATAATATAGTTTAGAAATTTGAGAACCCGTTTTATAAGAAAATGATCTAAAAAGGATGAAAGAGCTTATTACTACATGGGATCGCAACGTATGTTATATATATATAATATAACAGGCCAGTATGACTAGTTGTGAACTCTATCATCTCAGCGCTTTTTCGGAGTGCGTGTTTGCGAGTGATTGGTGGCAACTTTTCCTGAAATTATGTAAATATTTCAGGATGAAAATGAAAAACTAAAAGCAAAAATTAAATCGGGAAATATTGCTGGACAAATCGAAGTTACAAAAGAAATGAGTCCAGCTGGTAAGTTAAACGTGAAGAAAATTATGATGTTAAAGAATAATAAAGTGTAAAAAATGTTGATATGGCGACTAAAATATGTATATGTCTATAACATTTTAACACACGTTTTTAAAGAAATTGAAAAGTTGAAAAAACAAATGATGGATGAAGCTTTAGAGCAACTGAGGTTGAACCAAGAGAAAATAATGGCTTCAGAAGGCAAAGAAAAAGCTTGGAGTAAAAAGGTTTGCAAACCAATTTATTAACTTTTATCTAACTAAAACTTTTGTTTAAATCATTTGCAAAAAAGTTCTTTGTTTAAAACGATTTGCTTGGATTGTTGCAGCTGGAACTTGCAAGAGCTGAATCTTTTATAAGTCCAGAAGATGAACGCCTTAAAAAAGAACCTTATTTAGTTAATCTCAACGAAGATTTTTTATTGTCGGGAGTTGTTTTTCATTTCATCAACAAAGGTGTTACTGCTATAGGTAGAAAAGACGCTAGGCCTCCTCCAAATATATCTTTCAATGGTTTGAGGTAATCTCTTTACAATTTTGCTGTTCGTTTTATTAATATATAGGTTAAAAGTAATTATTTTATGTTAAAAAGTTTTATAACTTGCCTTCAATGAAAATCATAGCATCATGAAGAATCATGCAGAACTAGAACGTGACGAAAACAGAGAAGTTTTATTACGACCTTCACCTGGCGCGAAAATAAAAATTAATGGACTTCCGGTTTCAGAACCAAGAGTTTTGAAAAACAAAGACCGCATTCTTTTTGGCAAATTTTTTTTTCCATTTTTACTTTTAAAAGTTTTTTTTTAATTAATTAGTTTGTTTAAGCTTATTTAATACAAATTGAGACTTGACAGAAATTAATCAGTAAATTAATAGAAAGAAGGAAAAAGCATTGACAATATTGGTATTATCAATCTTTAAAATAAGTTTTCGTATGTCCGCAAGACTGCGCTAAATAATTTGCTTTGTTGGTTTTTAAAGGCTCAAATCATCTGTACATTTTCGTTGATCCTCTGATCAAACAAGCGACTGGCTCTCCAGATGTTGTGACTTGGGAATTTGCACAACGAGAAATTGCACAAGCTCAAGGTTTTACGACATCAGATCTTTCCGCTCTTTCTCGAGGTTAGCAGCAGATAAAATAGCTATGTCACAATAACATCGGTTCAGCAGTCAATGTTGTTCCACGCAAATTGCGCATATAGCATTTATATAATTTTTAAATTAAAAAATTAATGGTTGAAATGGTAGTGATTCCATGCAAATCATAAAAATTTTTAGGTTAGTGAATATGGTTAAAGAAAAATAGAAATTTTGAGATTAGGTGTAGATATGGGTGGTGTTACTAATAATCAAATTTTTATTTTGTTTTATATTATTTATTTGTACTTTGTTGCAGTTGTTTTGATTTGATTTACAAATTTCGAAGTTTTTTGTGGAAACTACTGTTAAATATCTTTAATAAAAATTAAAAATGTAAAATAAATAGAAAAAACTTGAAAATGCTTATGTTTGCATTAATTGTTTTTTCAAAACAGGACATGTTAAAAGTTTTTTTAAAATCTATAATTTTTAGAAGTGTTGGCCTATCTATTCCACTTCATCATTATTTAAAAAAAATAGTAAACTCTATTTTGTCGGTGTGTAAAAAAATATTTTTCTTTTCTTCAAAAGCTGGAATGGAATTAGTATGCAAACTTGCTAAAGTCCGTATCTTTATCGTCATGAAACAATTAACAGGAAACAAATTTTTTAAAACAAAATCATTTAATCATTTGTAATGTCATCATTATAAATCCGTATTAAATTCTTTATTTCAGACAAACAAATAACTCAAGAACAAGTACTAGAAACACTTCCTCTAGTTTCAGAAGTCAACGCTTTGTCAGAAGAATTGAACAAGTATAAAACGTTTGACGTCGTTCTCGTACCAGTTGACGGAAATGAAGGGATACAAGCACGAGCCAACAAGTTTATAATTTTTAGTGTTGTTTTAGAAAACTTTTTTCTATAGAAACATGTAAAAAACTTCAAATTAAAACTTGATTATCAGTTTTTTACTCGATATTCACTCTGCACTAAATTTTTTTTTAAATTAAAAACAGAGTAATGATACAAATGAGGGATCTTCTTACTAACAACATTTGGCTCTGGGAAAGGGGCAAGTTTTTAAACAGAAGATATATAATGCAGGTGAAGTTGTTTATTTTTTTTATTTTTCTCGATTGTTATGTTATTTATTCAGCAATTCATTAACATTTCTTACAACCTTGACCTTTAGGTATATAAACTGACCAAGTGCTATGCAACGCTCTTAACCGATCATAATACCGTTTGCAAAGTTATAGCGTTTTTAATATGAATGAATGAAGTTTTAATCTTTATAAAATTATATTAAATATAATATTCAAATACAATTAGCATCCAATAAAATTTTAAAGGCTACTTGTTTTTTTTTTAATTTAAAATTATTCGCTAGAGATTGTATGTATGCAATATGCAAACAGAAGACTTGTTCAAATCTCAGTCGAGAATTTTTTACTTGAAAACTGAAAATGTGAAAATGCAGCTTTTTAACAAGAAACGCTTTTCGTTTTTGTTTATAGTTTAAGAAATTTGTTTCTAAATGATTTGCTTATCATGATATAAAGTGTCGATTTATTTCAAATGTGTTTGGATTCCAAGTCACGATTGACCAAAAATAAATGACGATTAAATCACGTTAGTTATGAAAATTACCTTATCTGGTATTTGCAATTAATTCATATGTTTTTATTTTATTTAATATTATATTTAATATACGATTTTTTGTCTACTCATAGGATTTGTATCAGACAATGCTAGACGGCGACCTTGACGTATCAACCATTTCCAACGAAGAAGATCCCTTTTGGGAACCAGTCGAAAATGTTTTGATAGGGTGCTCTAATGTTTTTCTGCAGTCTTTGGCATATGTTCTTGACTTTGAAGACGATGTTGAAATACGAAATTTCAAAGGAAATGAAGAAGGTAGTATGAAGGTTCATCTTCTGCCTTGTTCTTCAAATGGCAGAATTCTTGGCGAAGAGCACTACGTCGAAGACCCAAAAGAGCTTCTAGAAAAACCATTTTATTTTAGGGTAAAACTATTTTTATTATTTTTTATTTAATCTTAAGAAAATTTTGCGTTCATGAAAATTAGTTCAGAAAACAAATGACATTTAAACCTTCACTTTAATTTTCTACAGCATCGCTTTTATCAATTTTGCTGTTTGTAGCAACACTTTTGTTAAAGAAATTTTTATCACACAGAAAATGATTTTATCTATTTTATTTTTTTTGGACTAAGACTGGTAACATTGCTTAACAGCCAAAACTGGTGACACTACTTCAAAATTGATATTAGTGACAATTCTCACTGCTGAGACCGATATCAATGCACTTTTAGATATTCAATAATCTGCTGAAAATGTTTTAGGTTCTTCTAAAAAGTGCCCAATTGTCAAATCCGAGATATAAGCACGGGATGTATGTAAAATACAACGTGAAAGGAGAAAACGAAATTTGCACGGATGTCGTTAAAGGAGGACTAAAACTTCAGTTTAACCATTCTCACGTGGTATCCTTTTCTTCAATCAATCAGCATCACATTGAATTTTTTGATAACGGATGCATAACATTTCATGTTTACGTGGTTCAAATTGCTGTTACTCCGGATCCAAATCTTTTGAAACTCTCTACCAAGGTTTGCATAACAAGCTAATTTCTATGTTTAACTTCCGCATTCAAATTCCACTGCATGCCAATCATTATTATCTTGCTTACAATCAATATCCTATTGCTTATTTGCGAAATTATTTAAAAAAAAATTAACGTTTACTGCAGGAGCTGCGTCAATTAGAGATTTCCAAAGAAGTCGAAGAAAGGAATGTAAAAGAAAGAAGAAAATCAATGATGCCTCCTGATAATGATAATGGACACCTCAAGTCTGAGCTGCTGCTGATGCAAAGAAAATGTGAAAGATTAGAACAGAAAGAAAAAAGGCTGCAAGAAATTTGCAAGGAATGGGCAAATAAGCCCGAAAAAAATTTTGAACCGTTTTTCAACAGCATCAAGGCTTTGGCATTTAGTAACGGAAGAAAACTTAAAACAAGAGTTCAACTTATAACCAAGGTATTATTTTTTGTTGGGATGGAAATTAATCTTCCTATTTTGATGGTTATAATTGGCTTAGGAATGTAAGCTGATAATAAAGTTTTATTTACAAAACTAGATATTAGCAAGTCAGAAAAATGCTCGAAGAGTGAGTTGTTTACATATGTCAATTTCTTTGTTTGTCCTGATTTTGAGACAATATCTTACATAAAAAAAACTTTGCTGTACAGCGGTGATTCAGGTTGTAGTTAGACTCTTGTAGGTTTTTTAGGTTCAATTTTTTTACACACGTAGAAAACTAAATTAATGAATATAATTTCACTACTAATAAAACTTAAAACAACAATCATGTTTTATTTAGTCTTTAAACAGTGTTAAAGAAGAAGCTATTCAAGATGGTGACATGAATGTGTTTGTTTTTGGCGAGAACGAAACAGATTTGGAAAAACAAGCTAAACAAAATGGAGGTTATCTTAGCCCACAAGCTGTTTCAAACCATTATGGAGCTGATAACATGAAAAAGGTAAAACTATCACATTTGGTAATTTTTGATATAAATAAATAACAATATAACAACTGAAATTGCCGTTATTTAGTTGCTAGAGTCACAAAGACTTCAGCAGAGAAGAAAGTCAATAATGCATACGCAAGGAAAGCAATCAATGATTAACGGAGATGCTACAGGGTCCACTTTAAGGCATGACAAAGACCAATCAAGCAAAGCCTGTATTTTGCAGTAAAGAAAAAATGTGTTTAAAAATATTTTTAATTGCTGGAAAATTTGATTTGTGTTAGCTAAACGTCAAATGGCATTATAAAAAAACAAACAAATTATCCTAAAACTTTTCCCCATAGTGTTTTTAATGTTGTTTGGAGCTTTTTGTAGTTTTTAAGCTCTGTTGAAGAAATATAATGTTATTATAAAGTTTTATTAGTTTAAAGTAATTTTCTAGCTATAGAACCTGTTTTACGGTGGGTCATAGCAGGAAAGAAGCCTGATTAGCAGGGACGTAAGTTGGGGAGCATTGGCCCCCCTGATTTTCAAAATTTGAATTGTTTACCTAGAATTTACTATATATTTTTTTTAAATTTACTTAACCTGGTGATGATTCAATGCGTTTTAGAAACCTTATGGCGTGTGAGGACAATTTGCTCCCCTCCCAATTTCCAACATTTAATTTTTTTTACCTAGAGTACATAATTTGTTAATTTGAACTTTACTTGACCTAGTGATGATTCAATGTGTATTGGAATTCTTTTTGAGTGTGTAGACAATTGTATATCTGAGCTCGAAGCTAGATTTATCGATAACTGCAGAGTAATAAATTCTAAATTGTGTATCAGTGTTGGTCCAAAGTTTCTGTGCCAAAATGCAATCAGCGAACTCGTGGAACCTATTGGTGGTATTGATACAATGTTGATTCCCTCGCAGCTGTCTACATCAAAGTTATTATTTATTACACAAAAATAAAACAAAAATCTACCGACCCAATTTTGGACATCCTTTTTTACTAATCCTGTACTTGCCCCTGCAATATGATTAAATCATTCATCTCCCTTATACCCAGTGGCAGATTTAGAAATTCTTGGTGGGGTGATGCACTTCAGAAATTTTTCACATTCTCTTCAAAAAAGCTAATGACCAGTGAGGGATAGTCGTATTTAAAATTTTTTTTCAAAGACCCACTTCCTCCTCTCAAAAAAGCTACGGTGATTTTTTAGAAACTAGGTTTTATACCAAAAAAATGTCAATTGATACTTTGGTGGGAGGATGCATCTCCAAGCTGCATGAGCAATCTAAACAACATTTGACATGCAGGTAGACTTCATTAATGAAATTTTTTTTTTAAATATAAAAAATCTGTTATTTATTTGAAGTTTCATTGGCAAACAAGTAAAGAAAAAAACGAGTTGTCAACACAAACTTTTATTTCAAATACACTCGATCTAGAAATACGAAAGATGTTCAAATTAAGTTTTTTTTAATTGAATCATGTATTGTCATCCAATATAAAGCTATGCTGAAAGTTTCACCTTCGTAGCTAGTCAAAAAGCTGGTTAAATTTTACTTGCAAGATTTGCGTGCAGAGAAAGCCACACACACACAAACAGAGATTGTAACCTATATAAAAGTTTGTAAAAAGAGAAAAAACCTAGCAGCAAAATTCTGGGTAACCCTGTCAGTAAGCTATATAATGGCGGACAAATTTTGCCACCCCTGGAAAATGCTGAATTTACGACCCTGCTGATTGGACAAAGGTAACTAAGACTTTCACGTAGATTTTCTTGTAAAGAAAAACGTCTTAGAGTAAAAATAACCCTGGAACTACCGGATTTTTTTTCGTTAAACTTCACACCACTGAGGTCGAAAATGACCCCATGCTTATATAGCACAAAACACCACTTTTTCTAAAAATAATTAATTCTTGACGTCAAACACAGTGATATAACAATAAAAGAGGTCACTATGTAGTAAAAACAAAAGACATTTTGATGCACATGTGCTGCATAACATATTAACATGAACTCTGCTTATCGCAACTCCTCTTTGTAATCACCCGATGTTGGCTTTTTTGTCTTCAACACATGGACAGCTTGAACGGGAACTTTTTTTTTTGAAGGAACAGCCACATCTAAATCTGTATCAACAACCCCGTAAGTAGCATTGTAATCTAAAACCATATTTGGCTTATTTTTTTTTTGGTTTGCTTGATGTACGTTAACTTTATGGTGCATACTACTTATAAGGATCACCAATTTATCTTTTCTGGACAGTAAGAAACCAATTTTGCATCTTTCCGGAATGCATGCTTCAAATTTAGAAACTTTCTCCATTGTGTACAAACAAACTGAGGAAGCCCAGCGTATTTAGATCCGGTTCTCATTTGAGCTGTCCACGTGAGCTTCGCGGGACCCACGAAGCTTTCAGCCACAATTTGACAAACTTTGTGAAGTTTTCAATGAATCTAATAAAGATTGTATAAAGTGTAGATGTTGACATAAATATACCATTTATAATTTCATTATTATATAATTTTTAAATTGAATGTCTATGTATTTCTTTGGTGGCGCTAACCTTCTATCCGTTTCATTATCGTTTCCTGCTGTTTTGCTCGTTTCCGTCCGTTGTCGAAAATTTAGTTGCTAATCTGCTCATTGCGTTATGTAATGCTCAGAAACCATCTTTTCGATGATAATACAAGGAATCAAAAAGGTATGTCTGTTATTTTATCGAATTTTCATTGTCCATTTTTAAAATATTAAACGAGCCAGACAGACGTTCCTGATAAAATCCATATCGTCTGCTTTTTTTGTAGTATTATTTTTTTGTAGTGACCGTCTTATTTCTCGAAAACTGTAAAGAAGACGAAAAGAAGCTTATTTAAAAAGTTTCGATGTTTGTTTATTTTAACGTAACTTATTTATTCGTGTTGGTCTTTCAAATAAATTATTCCATTAAATAAAGTTAATACAGAGAAACAGTACCGAAAAATATTATGACTACATAATATATACAATACTAGCGGGGTACCCGGCGTTGCCCATGGATTTTGAGAGGTTTTTCCATCGTTTTTCTCTCGTTCCCGTTTCCTTCCCCGCTTGCTTTCCTGCTCAAGGTCGCTTTCCCGTTCCCGCTTTCTCTCCCGTTCCCGCTTTCTCTCCTGTTCCCGGTCGTTTTCCCGTTCCCGTTCCCGGTCGCTGTCCCGCTCCCTCTTGCCCTCTTGTTCTCTGTCACTTTTTCGTTCCCGGTCGCCTTCCCAGTTCCCGTTTCCGCTCGCTCTCCCGCTCATTTTGTGACTGATCTCATTTTTTACGAAAACCTTTTTTCTATTGACTCTTAAGGTTGTGTGAAAATTTCATTACGATCGGATGAATGATGTAGCAATGCATAAAGAACACACAAACAGAAAGTAATTTTTATATATAGATAGATAGGTGGTTTGGATATAATTTTACTAACATATAAGAATGAATAAAACAAAATATTGCATGGAAATGACAAATAAGGTATTTAATATGAGAAAATCTTTAGAGACTATGAATAAAAAAGATTTATAACAGGTTTTTTAATTTAATTTATAATTGACTGGAATTAAGTTTTCAAGACAAATAGTTCATATGACTCTTGTTGGTGCAGAACTAAAAAGTACAAATACAAAGTTGTAAAATTACTTAATAAAAATTTCTAAATAAAGCCATAGAGCTTGAAAAATACAAAAAACTGGTTCAGTACAAACCAGAAATTCTTTTTTTGTACTTTATTAAAAGCCTTTAGGTAAAATATATGTCAATTTTCAAAATAATTTTTTTAATCTTTTCTTTTTTATTTCTGTTGATTTCATTTTTGCTGCTTAATTTTTTTATCAAAGTTTTTATTTATTATTTGATTGTGAATTTAATCAGGATTTACCTTGTGTAAGTTTATCGAAAATCACAAAAACTAATCATTTTCTAAAGTGTGAAAGATTAAAAACTGAATTAGGCTTTTAAAATTGTTTTTTTTTATCTGAAACACAAAAATAATACCTAACAAAAAAAGACATGGTCAAATTTAAAGGGAAAAGCTTCAAAAAACTAAAATTTATTTTTTTTATTTAAAGGGGTCACCAGTGTTAATTATTCATGAAAATGAATGAATTTAGAAACTGGTAAACATTAAAAATATCATAAAACTCCCAGTTAATTTTTAAATTAATATTTTATATAAATTCATCAAATATTCCTTTGATAAAGGAAAATGTCACTTTTGAGCAAATTTAAAGCTTAGAAAATGTTGTGGTGTAAGAAGGTGACCTGCAAAAACTAAATCTTTCTAATTTTTCAAAATGAAGAGTTATTAAAATAAAATTTTGTCTTTTTAAAAATATATTTTTCCATACTTTCTTCTTTTAAATATCTGTTTTTATTTTTTTTTTTATTAGCCTACTGATTTGTAAACAGTTAATCTACTTTCTTTTTGAATAGTTAACTCCAGTATTTGAAAAGTCTGAAAATTAGTAAAATCTAGCTTAAATGCTTGTTTATTGTTTATTTTTTGTCCAATTTGTTTTTTCGTTAAACTTTTTTTTGTATTTTAGTGAAAAATAATTTGAAAAGATTGAATATGTGATTCAATACACTGCCAATGAAACAGTTCTTTGATTATAAAACTTCATGTGGGAAAGACGAGAATGTTCACAAGGGTTGGTAATTTTATTTTCGATGTTTATTTTTTCTGTATTAAGATTTTTGCTTTGTTTTACTAACAAAACCATACATTTCATTTTACTCCATTCATATATTTATTTTCATGGATTTAAATACTTTATGTGTGAAGCTAGTTTTGGCTTAATGACAGAAAACAGAATCTCAATTTTCCTGTTCATGCCATTGACTAATTATTTCTTTGTGAGAAATTTAACAAACAAGTCTGTAAACAAATTGAGTAAGAAGTATACTATAAGAAATAGTTTCAGAAATTTATGTTTTCAAAAAAAGATCTAGTGTGGCATAACTTATCTTTTTTAACAATACTTTTCAATAAAGCACAGTTTTTTAGAATTACAATGCAAAGTTGTTTAGTTAGCAATTACTCCCTTATCTTCATTTAATAATTACTATTACAGTTGTAATCATTAAAAAGCATCAAATTTTAGTGAAACAATTAACAATGAAATGTTTTTTTAATGGCGTTTATAAAACCTGATCCATTTTTTTCAATACATTTATTAGTAATTAGTAATTATCTTCGTAAATTTAACTTTTTTAAGTTGTTACACATCATTTATACTCATTCAAATCTGCTCCAGAAACATACACAACAACATGATTATATTTTGTATCAATTAACTTATTTTAGAGTTAATTTTGCTCTTATCAAATAAATGATTTTTCACTCATGGGTATTCCATTGTTATAATTTGTTATTATATCCCAATTCATTTTTTTGTTTTCCTATTATTTTTCTGTTTGTTTTATTTCCAAATGTTTAATCTGTTCACCACATGAACATAAAAGTTTGATATTGAGGCACCCTTTAACAACATTATTTAAAGATTTAATATATGTTCATGTATTCACACAAATCTGAAGTAATGGGTTGATTTTAGAATAAAAATTTGGTGTGAGTGAAGGTCGTAACCCGTTACGGGGTTTTAAATGCTTTTATTTAATTTAATTTAATTAATAAAGTTGTTTATATTTAAGTCGTCAGAGGTCCATAATAATTCAACAGTAAGGATGTTTATTTATAAGTCGCCAGAGGTCCAAAATAATAAACGGTTGTTTTAGATTCAAAAATTTTAGTTCGTTGACTCAGATAGAGAGGCAAATAAAAGCATTAAAAAATTATTTTTTATTTTTACTTTTTTCAAGCAGCTTTTAAGACAATACATCTTTTTATTCCAGTCGAAATTGTTGGTTTGCTTGACGTTATATCTCATAAACGGAGCGTCCTAGAGCAAAAAAAACCACATTTTTGTGATATTAATTTACAGTATCGAAAAAGTTGTAATTAATTCTGTTTTAAAATCATTGAAATACCTAACCAAACAACCAATTGTGGCAAATTATTAGCATCAATATGCTTACTTAAATATTTTCCGTTGTGACGCACATTTCTGATCGTGTTATCTAACATCTATGCTGCATTGGCGATAAGTGTTGTAAATAAACAACGGCGGCCGTGGCTGGTTCTTGGCTTGTTAGAGTTTGTTTTTGTAAGCTCCGTTTAAGATTACTGTTTCTTATATTTGTATTTGTTTTTTGTAATAAAATAATTAATATTAAACGGAAAGTTGATAATACGTCGGAGTTCAATGTTGGCTATCTGGGTATTCTAGCTCTAGCTCTAGCTTAGCTAGTCTAGAAGTCTAGCTACTCTAGCTTTATTTAGCTTTATTTAGCTTTTTAGATCTTTTATATTAACTTCACCTTGTTTACTTGCTTGCTTGAGCCGTGCGTTGATACCCTATTAACGCACACAAGAAACCGTTTTCCCGTTCGGCCTGCCATAGGCATTATCCAATCGAGTTGAAATTTGGTGGGCTTATTTATCACTGCGGACTTTACATTCTATTAACGCACTGGCTACGGATCCGGCAGTGCCGGACCTATAACTATTATTTTTCGGGGTCCGTCAATTGATAAAAAAAATTAAAATGAACGTAAATTTTATTTTATTAAATTAAATTAAAGTTATTATTATTAAAAACAATATTTAAATTTATTTTTATTTTAAAAAAAGTTTGATTTACATTTTCCATAGCGTTAGTCGGGATACGTCAGTGACGGACCGATAACTATTATTTTTCGGGGTCCGTCAATTGATAAAAAAATAAAAATGAACGTAAATTTTATTATTTTAATTTAAAATAATTTATATTAATATTAATTATATTTAAATTAAAGTTATTAATATTAAAAACAATAATTGGATCCGTAGCCAGTGCGTTGCTATAAACAAAACACGGTTTAATTATCTTCGTTATCGAAGTACACTTATATATATATATATATATATATATATATATATATATATATATATATATATATATATATATATATATATAAATATATATATTTGTGCTCTTGTAACATTGTGTGTGCGTATAATTTTTTTATCATTGATATATATATATATATATATATATATATATATATATATATATATATATATATATATATATATATTTATATATAGGGCTCAAACAAAAAAGGCAGTCATCTGGGAGTGGTGTTATAAGTAATAGACCACTGTCAAATGTGGAAAAGTTTCGGCGTGCAGATCGGCAACTCAAACATTTAGCTGAGCTAACAGCGGAAGGGGGATGGCTCAGTTTGACTTAAGAATAAAAGTTCTTGAAGATCTAGTAAAAATATGGAGTACCAACCGTGAGGCAATAGTTGTACCAGTTGAAAGTGATGAAAATGTTAATGAAGGGCCAACCAATTTGCTAGTAAACACTATTAATCAAGTCCGAAATGAAGAGGTTCTAGTAGAAAAAACAAATGAAAATTGTAACCAAATTAACCAGGTTTCTAATAACGCAAATAATGAATAAGTAGACATTCTGCCTGAGCCTGTACAACCGGAAACAGACTATGCCAATGATGAGCAATTAGACATTCCACCAGCAGCTTCACAACCGGAAACAAAGATTACAAAACTGATATTGCCAAATAAAATTAGTCTCAGAGGACGGCCCAAGCTAAAGGAAAGGAAAACAGCCATGGGATTGAAAAAACAACAAAAGGATATTTGTTTGCCATTTTCAAAGAAATCAGTCGATCAAAAAATTCATTGTAAGTAAATTTTTCGCTTTTGCTTGTTTTTAGCCATTTCTATTTCATTCTAATTATACATTTTCAGTGTTACTTGGGCGTTTGCTGATAGGAGGGAGACCGGAAGACATCTCACCCAATTTGCCAGCTGATGTCACAGATATGAACCTTGAAGTTATAGATCTTCCGGCATCACTTCTAAACGAAATAGTAGTCCTCGAAATTGTTAAACCTTATATAACTAACCAAGCCTGGAAAAAACTACATGCTTCTATTAAAAAAAGGAAAAAAATGATTATTTGATATTGCCGTCATTGTATTAAAAACACTGATACAGAGAACTGTTTTGAGTGCGACAGTTGCTTAGAATGGTATCATTTTAGCTGTGCTGGATTAACCACAAAACCCAAAAAAGAATGGTTTTGTTATACATGTCGGAGCTGATATAAACAATTTTTGATATTTTTTTACTTTAATAAATTTGTATCAGACTATTATTGTTGTGCTGTATTTTATTTCATCCCAATACCATTGAAAAATGTATGTCACTGACGGACCCCGAAAAATAATAGTTATCGGTCCGTCACTGACGTATCCCGACTAACGCTATGGAAAATGTAAACAAACTTTTTTAAAAATAATAATAAATCCAAATATTGTTTTTAATAATAATAACTTTAATTTAATTTAAAAAAATAAAATTTACGTTCATTTTTATTTTTTTTTATCAATTGACGGACCCCGAAAAATAATAGTTATAGGTCCGGCACTGCCGGATCCGTAGCCAGTGCGTTCTATTAAATTTTAAAATTAATTGGAAGAAATGTAAGTGATTTATAAAATCAATAAAACCTATAAAAAATTAACATTTATGTAGAAAAACAAACCACAATTTTTGGTTTCTTTAAAGTTTAAAGAAAGCTATATTTAATTTTTAAAATTTATAATAAAATATTTATTCAGTCCATATTGATTTGAAAATAGCTTTTATTTTCAATCCTCACGATCGAGTTGAAATTAGGTGGGTTTATTTCTTGCTGCAGACTGATTGGACAATATTATATGGTAATCATGTACAATAGGTCCAGTAGTTATTTTCGGTGTTTTTAATTATTTTCCCGCAATAATAATTATATATTTGTAATCACAATAATAACTCCAATTTAATGATCCAAGCAGTTTATTAATTTTTGATAATAAAATTTTCTCGGAAAACTCACGAAACGCGCAAGAGAACAGCAACAAAAACTATGAATAGCGAAGTCAAACAGAAATTACTATTTATAGCGCAGACAAGAAATATTTACAGCGCTTAAAAAAAAAGTTATTAGCAAAAGTAACACAAGAAATAGTATTCACGCAGTCAAAATAACATTATTTACAAAAAAAATTTAAGTTTATTCAAGTCCGAACTGTTCTTCATAGAATGTTAAACGCGATAGTTTTCAATTAAGGCATACAAATTAATTCATACTTTTTTTAAAAATAAGTAATTTTTTTTTAAATTGTTTTATAAAAACTCGCACAATAAATTTATTTGACAACTAATTTATTTGACATTTCATTTCGCTTCGCCTTTAGTTAGTTTACTGTTTATGAACCTAGTTTTTCCTACTACCTGGCGGTTTTCTGTCATTAACTTCTTTTTTAATTATATTTTCAAGACATTATTTGGATCATCCGATTGGTAATTTTATTCTGTTTCTAATTATATTAATTTTATATTAAAAAAATAATTAAAAACACCGAAAATAACTACTGGACCTATTGTACATGATTACCATTATATTATAGTACAAAATTATGTATTATAGAATAAAATCAATAAAAACTTTATTTTTTTAAAGTTACAAATTTTATGTAAAGAAATGAACCTTAAATTTTTAAATCTAAATAAGCGACATTTAATATTCAAATTTTTAATAAAAAATTTGTTTATTCCATATTGATTCCAAAGTTTTTTGAATTTTCAATCCTCACATACTTCACATATTAGGTACTTGGAAGACTATGGTCAATGTTTTCATATTTTATAGACTTTACTAACATCAAAAATTATTTTGCAAAACATTTTTAGTCGCCGAATTACAAAATTATAAAGGATTTTTAAAAACTTACATAACTTATACAATATTTATCTAAAGCAAATTATTTTTTTAATTTTTAACTTTACTAATTTAAATTTATATTTTTTTACCTAATTTTGTTTAATTTTAATTTTTTTATTCCAAATTTTCACTTCTATCGCCATTGATAAATTGATCTTCATTGGGAACAATTTAGCAGCGGGAGCAATTTTTAAATGCTCTAAAGTGCTACAATTGTTGTTTTTATTTAATTACTTCAGTTCTAATTAGCCTTTGATTATGTTTTATAAATCATTTACATTAAACAAGTATAGGAAAAAACGAGTTTTTCAACACAAATTTTGATTTCAAATACACTCGATTTAGAAATATGAAAGATGTTCAAATTAAGTTTTTTTTTTTCAATTGAATCAGGTATTTTCATCCAATATAAAGCCATGCTGAAAGTTTCAGCTTCCAAAGATTTTTGAATTTTCAATCCTCATATACTTCACATATTAGGTACTTAGAAGACTATGGCCAATGTTTTCATATTTTATAGACTTTACTAACATCAGAAATTATTTTGCAAAACAGTTTTAGTTGCTAAATTACAAAATTATAAAGGAATTTTAAGAACTTACGGAACTTATACAATATTTTTTCAACACAAATTTTGATTTCAAATACACTCGATTTAGAAATACGAAAGATGTTCAAATTAAGTTTTTTTTTCCATATGAATCAGGTATTGTCATCCAATATAAAGCTATGCTGAAAGTTTCAGCTTCCTAGCAATTCAAAAAGCTGCTTAAATTTCACTTGCAAGATTTGTGTACAGAGAAAGCCACACACACACAAACAGAGATTGTAACCTAAATAAAAGTTTGTAAAAATGTTAATTTCTATCAAAATTGGTCCAGGCTTCAAAACTAGGAGATTGGCTAATTTTTTTGTTTTTTCCCAATGCTTTTATCTACTCGTCGTCTCTGTTTCTCTGTCTGTTTCAAATCTTGCAATCAATTTTTGAGTCACTTCCTGATGATAGATTTTTTTCAAATTTTGCATACATGCTCAAAATAGAAGACAATGCAATATTCAATTATTAGTTTTACAATAAGTCAATTAATTTAGTTAATTTTAATTAATTTCATTTTTATATGGGAAGAAATATAATAATTTATATTCGTGACTAGCAGAACGTCATGAAAATTAAATCAAGCTACAGTGGCTTGGTGGATAAGTCTCTGCCTAAGAAGCTCGAGGTCATGAGTTCAAGCGCACTGATCGACGAATATTTTTTCTTTCACATTTTTAACTTTCAAAATAATTTTGGTTTAAAAAAATATTTGTCGTTAAATTTTAATCGATAATTTAATTTTGTTTCAGTTTCAATACGGTTTCATAATGATTTAAATATGACATTTCGCAAATAAATGATAAGTCATAGTTGTGTGTTGGTGGACGAGCGATATTGCTCGAGGATTGTATTCCTCGTCAGGTCGTGAGTTCAAATACTTGCACAAGCGAACTTTTTATACTTAATAATCATCTGACATCAACATTAATTACATATAAAAGCATTGGGTTTTAAAAATTCGTTTTTAATTTACTTGTTCCGATTATATCCCTTAAATAGTTTGATGATATATAAAAGTGTGGGACATTCTATTGATATGTTTCTATGACTGACAGTTTGTAAACTATGATCATCCCACACTTTTATATTTCATCAAACTGTTTAAGAGATATAATCAGATGACACAAGAAAAAAATTATTTCTTTTTTAGGGCATTTAGTAGTAAAAGTGTAATATTAAAATTTTTTTAAATATATTTTTATTTGTTAGATAGTGTGGCCTGTTGCATAGTGATGTACAGATTTGGTTTGATTGATGTGTGATTAAAGTCCCACGTCACTCTAATGGGGTGGGGGTACCTTGATTCAGAGTGGAATTCATTTTTTAGTCCCTATCGCTAAATGTTTATTTAATTTGGTTTTATTCATTTAACAAATTTTAAATTGTATTTTTCGAATGTGAATTTTGGATTTCTTTTCTAGGAGACTAAAAGCTCGACAAGCTTAAAGAACAGAATGCAATTAGATGCACCTGTCAACATACAGCTACCAGACAGTTATGCTTGCTTTGGTGATCACAGATTCTACATTTTTATTCATTGGTAGATTTTTTTAATTTTGACTGAGTTTTTATTGTTATTTTCATTCATTCATTTATTTATTTATATCGTAAAAAACTCTTTTATTTTATGTTTATAATTTAGGATTGAGAGTTTAATAATTTTGTTAGTTTGTTTTCAACTAATAAATAAACATCCAATCATCATCATTATCACAACATCATTGTTGAATCTGAATGGTGTTTCTAAATAAGAACTTTTTCTGCTAAAAATTCCCTAGTATTATTTAAACATTTTTATCTGTAAAGATTTTAGAATGCCTGGTTGGAGTATTTGATATTATTTTATGTGATAAATAATAAATTTTTTGTCTTAGTTGGAACCAATCGAAATGTCTGAAATTTGAGGACCTCTGTGCAGACAAGCTGTTGAGACTCTCTTAACTGTTTTCAAAAATCAAGGTTACCTGGTGTTTCCTTGATTGCATTTTTGGATTTATTTATTTATTTATTTTTCTGCATAGCTTAAAAGCAAAAACCATGAGATAAGGGTGCTGTTTTGTGAAGTTTATCTCATCAACAATCAGTGACGGGTTGTGTGTGAATATGCAATCGCTAATTGTCTTAAACCAGAATGTACTGGATTTTATTATCCTCCATCCTGAAACTATTAAAAACTCACTAAGCCATGCTGTGTTCAAATCTATGTCCTGATTAATGGTAATGAGTTGGGTATATTGACCAGTCACCTAACCGTTTGTTAAACAGTTTGTCTACCGTCCAGTTACCGCTTGGTTTCATTTGACCACTTTGGTAACTTCAGTTGGCTACTTGTCTAACTTTGTGTAATTAATTTATAATGAAAATTTTGTGGCCCCACTAATAAGTAAATAAAACTGAATTTTTAAAGCGCCAAGGCATGCGTCTGAGGTGCCCTTGGACAACAAAAAATGCTCAGATTATTTGTCGAAAGTTTTAGTTTAGCTTTGAAAACAGCTGTAGATTCCGAGTTTCGTATGTCGTCTGGCGGGCACTGCAAACTACTGGAAGCCAGTGAAGTATGGAGAGGCAAAATGACAACGATGATGACAGATGAAGATGCTGATAAAGATGACAATTTTGACGATTCCAAGGGATATTTTCCTTAGACAACTCTGGCAACCCTGTTCATCCGCTGGTGTTATTTCAACTGAGTCTGAGGAATGCCAAGATGCAGGGAGTTGCAGTAGTCAAGCCTTGATAGGATCAGACAACAAACCAATGAGTTAGTGTTTTCTCTTAATATAAACTTTTGCGTGTTGGCAATTGCTCTTATCGGATGACGGCAGGAAAGAAAGAACTGATTAGATATGGTTTGCGAAAGTGAGATGATTATCGATCAAGTCACGGAGGGTTTTAGAGTTGGAAAGAAAGGAATTGAGTGGTCTCCAACAGTGAGGGATAAGTTAGAGAGAGAGCCTTAATAGTGTGACTTGAACCTAAAAGAAAAACCTCAGTTTTGGATGTGTTAAATTGGATCTGATGCAGTCAGTGAGTCTCTTAATTCCGGACTCGGAGTCACTGTGAGAAAGTGACTGAAAAAGCTGCTTGTAGTCAGCATATTGATGATATGCTATGTTCTGTTCACCGATGTACTACATACAGAAGATATGTATGTGGTGAAGAGGAGAGGTCCCACCACAGAGCCCTGAGGAACACCAGTGGAGAGCAGAACAGATGAAGAACTGCAGTCATTCAGCTTGACAAACTGCGACTGACCTGACAAACATGACTCAAACTACGAGAGTTGGGTTCTTCTGGTCTTGGATGAAAAGCAACCTTTACAGAACGAGAGATTACAGAGATTAGAGATTGCCGTCGACGGTATGCGGAACAATGTATAAAGATTTGATGAGAAAAAAGGTCTATTGGAGAAAGTTTTGAATCAGATAGAAGTTTTCTAATTTCAAGAGTCACCTCTTCAAAACTGGTTAAAAAAAGAAGAATCAATGTGATCATTAGCCTAGCTTCAAAGGTTCCCAGGAGCAGCACATTAGAATTACTCGACAAATTAAATGTTCTTGGTTTTATGTGTGTTTGGGTTAGGGTTAGGGTTAGGGTTAGGGTTAGGGTTAGGGTTAGGGTTAGGGTTAGGGTTAGGGTTAGGGTTAGGGTTAGGGTTAGGGTTAGGGTTAGGGTTAGGGTTAGGGTTAGGGTTAGGGTTAGGGTTAGGGTTAGGGTTAGGGTTAGGGTTAGGGTTAGGGTTAGGGTTAGGGTTAGGGTTAGGGTTAGGGTTAGGGTTTAGGGTTAGGGTTAGGGTTAGGGTTAGGGTTAGGGTTAGGGTTAGGGTTAGGGTTAGGGTTAGGGTTAGGGTTAGGGTTAGGGTTAGGGTTAGGGTTAGGGTTAGGGTTAGGGTTAGGGTTAGGGTTAGGGTTAGGGTTAGGGTTAGGGTTAGGGTTAGGGTTAGGGTTAGGGTTAGGGTTAGGGTTAGGGTTAGGGTTAGGGTTAGGGTTAGGGTTAGGGTTAGGGTTAGGGTTAGGGTTAGGGTTAGGGTTAGGGTTAGGGTTAGGGTTAGGGTTAGGGTTAGGGTTAGGGTTAGGGTTAGGGTTAGGGTTAGGGTTAGGGTTAGGGTTAGGGTTAGGGTTAGGGTTAGGGTTAGGGTTAGGGTTAGGGTTAGGGTTAGGGTTAGGGTTAGGGTTAGGGTTAGGGTTAGGGTTAGGGTTAGGGTTAGGGTTAGGGTTAGGGTTAGGGTTAGGGTTAGGGTTAGGGTTAGGGTTAGGGTTAGGGTTAGGGGGGGAGTAAAGTATCCTCTGAACGAAAACACTCACAAGCCTTTCCAAGCAACTCAAATCCGATAAAGCAAGTCGTTGATAACACCTTTATTAATTCGGAATGTACCGCCCGACGTTTCGAAGTCACAAGACCTCTTCTTCAGGAGCTAGCCGAATCTGTACAAAAATAATTTCACAATCGAGTAAGAACAATGAAAACCAGTACAAACATTGAGCGGTAACAAGCGAAAGTATTATACTAAAATATACAAACGCGCTCACTATAGTACATAGTTAAATCGACCAAGAGATTATAGAAGTAGAATTACTTATAATCTTACGTCCATGTAATAAAAATATGCACGTGTTGACATACCATGAATAAACCATGAATGAACTAAATAGAATAAAGAGCGTTTAGCATTCAATATACAATAAGCAAACAAAGCATCCAATATAACATAGCGAAAGTACCGCGTGTTAACAATAACGCGTGCCCTCAGGCAATAATGCTACAAAAAAGCATAAGCTTCAAATAAAATCACTACTCAAATAATGCTAAGTTGCTAAATGCTAAGTCAATACGCTCATTCTAATGCAAAGTATAACAATAACGTGCAAAAGTAAAGTCAAGAAACACGACCGACACGAGCGGCCACTCACCAGGCAATCAACGCAAAAAGAGAAAGATTCCGGAAGATTCAGTAAGACGTACCCACCAAAGATACCAGAATTAGGATGACCAAGTAAAATAATTAATACTTTCTCTGTAAAATTCTTAGAAGAATTTTAAATTGCACATAAATGATGACAAGAAATATTTGTAAAAACTATTACAAAAAACTTTTCGACAATAAATTATTTATTTGTAATAAATAATTTGAAAAGTTCAAACCTGGTGAATATGCAAAAGCGTGACAATTACGGTAATAATAATTATTTTTAGGAGGTGTAGATTGCACATAATAACAAGAATATTTGTAAAAAATATTTGTAAAAAATTATTACAAAATATTATGTGACAATCAATTATTTATTTATGGTGAAATAAATAATTTAAATAATTCACCCCTAGCGACTACGTAGAGTCGCGAAAAATAATTGATAAATTATTATATTAATTTTAGCGATTGATGCTGTAAATAATTAATAAGTAACATTCAACTAAATTCATTGTAACAGTTACAGAAAATTATACGAGATATAGTTAAAATTCGGTAACATTATTCGAAATAATGATTCCGTAAGAAAGTGAAGGTCCAATTCACAGATTATGGAAATATAGAAGAAGTTAAGTGAATGGTTACAAAATTGCTATTTGGTTGAGTCTTTACCTATCGGCATGTGCTTGGACAGCACGTTATTCACAACCTCATTCCAAACTCACCACTGTGCTCTAGCTCGACCCATTATCAACAATTCACCATGTTATTTGTCCAAATAATTATATGTTTTAAATTATTTGTATTTGTAACAATCATTACAAAAATTATGAACATTAATTATTTATCCCTTCCATGACTCAGCATATAAGCGATCGATGTCCGCATTTGCAATTTTGGTAATTTGCGGAATGCGGACTGCGGAAATGAGGATAATAAGTTATATAATACTCAACTGAAATTCAAAATTGAGAGAAAAATTGAGAAAATTTTGGCAATTAAAAAGTAACCAACACTATAAATGTGAACTGTACCAGGTACTATTGCGGATCACACACCCGCTGACCTAAAATGAAAGGTTTACGAGGATAACGATCGTAGACCACTTGATTATAAATGCAAAAAGGACCGGTGGCTACAAGGTGAACATGTAGAATACACCAAATGAATAAAATGGACAAAAACAACATGCCGCGGGCCTTAAGCCCCAAGACGCAATGTTGTGGACGATGAGTGAATCAACATGCCGCGGGCTATAGGCCCCAAGACGCAATGTTGTGGACAATGAGTGGATGATTTACTAAACATCTAAATAAAGTGCAGTGCGAAATGATGATCACGCTAACTATTACATGATAGATGTTAGTAATGATTATTGTAATCACGACACATCACATTCTAAAATGGATAAAGACAACATGCCGCGGGCCTTACGCCCCAAGACGCAATGTTGTGGACGATGAGTGAATCAACATGCCACGGGCTATAGGCCCCAAGACGCAGTGTTGTGGACAATGAGTGGGTGATTTACTAAACATCTAAATACAGTGCAGTGCGAAATGATGATCATGCTAACTATTACATGGTAGATGTTAGTAATGATTATTATAATCCCGACAAATCACATTCTAGGTAATTAGTAGAATATTATGATATATTATATATTATTCAGGATGAACCCAAAATTGACAACAAAATGGTCATTAACAAGTAATCAGCACTATAAATGTGAAATGTACCCGGTACAATAGCGGATCACACAGCCTCTAACCTAAAATGATAAGTTTACGAGGATAACGATCGCAAACCACTCGATTACAAATGTGAAAAGGACCGGTAGCTACAAGGTACAAATGTATAATACATCGACTGAATAAAATGGACTACACGTAATATTAGCGAAATATCAACTAATAATTATGCGACAACAAATCACTACCAATACCGAAAAAGCGAGCGGAGTAAATTCTTTTCCGTTCGGCATGCTCGAAGTGTGTTGACGGGTTGTGGTAGAGCTGGGTTATTGGTGGTAGAGGAACGGACCAGTTTGTAGAACTTCCTAGAGATGTTGTCGTTTCCCGTTATGACCGGGATTCCTCCTTCCTTCTTAGTGGATGTGGTTGTAGTTGGTGAAGCTGATTTCTTCATCATATCTCTCTCTACTTCCTTCATAATCTTTTTCATTTTAATGACGGAGTATCCTCTGAATTTCAGTTTGTGGCAGAGGGTCATACACGAGTCCCGGAAGAACTTGGTTGACGAAGAGAGACGGAAATATCTGATGAATTGTGACTTCACAATTCCATCGTATGTGTGGGACGGATGGTGTGAGCGGTGGTGGAGGTACTGGAACTTGTTCGTCTCCTTGAAATGAACCCTGAACGATGGTGCTCCATTGACGTCCCTGGAGATTTTGAGATCAAGAAACTCAATACCCGTGTGTTTTTCTATATTGAACTCGATCAGGATGCCCGGGATGAGATTATTGACTAGGTTGCTGAAGGCTGTGAAGGATGCCTTGTCGCCTCCCCAGACTAGGAACAGATCGTCGATGTAGCGGCCGTAGAAGGAAACCATTGGATTGTTTCGGATGAAGTCGTCCAATTCAGCTAAATAAATATTAGCTAAATTCGGGGAGTATGATTTCCCCATCGCGCAACCATTTGTCTGCAAAAATCTCTCGTTATTAAAAATGAAATCATTATTAAATAACGATTGACGGAGGAGTATTAAAAATGCTTCAATTTGCCGACTGGAGAGTCCACCACCAAGAGAAAGAAATTGTTTAGATATATTCATACTCCTATAATTGTCCATGTTTGTGTATAACGAAGCAACGTCACCCGTAATAATTATATGGCCATCAAGGCAAAGGACTGATTTCTTGATCTTATCAACAAAATCAAAGGAGTCCTTGATGACAGAAGGTACCAAGGGGATCAGTTGCTTCAACACAAAGTCCAGGAAAATGTTAATCCCGTTATCCACGGACCCTACATCCGAAATAATCGGGCGGCCCGGTGGAGTACTAAGATTAAACCACTTGTCCTGGCTTTTATGAATCTTAGGTAAAGTATAAAAACGTCTTTCTTTAAAATTTAAAGGAGGTGTCATAAAATTAATTAACTTTTTAGGAAAAAGTTTAAGGGTATCAAAATGTTTTAGCATTCTGTTTATAACATTAACCGAATCTAGCGGTTTATCCAGTTTTCGATAAAACTTGGTGTTATTTAATTGATGATACCCCTCTTGGATGTAATCCCTCTTATTTAAGATGACAAAAACATTACTTTTATCAGCTTTACGGATAATAATGTCCTCGTTATTTTTAAGTTCTTTATAAGCATTTAATTCCTCATTCTCAAGGTTAGGTGAATTGCCACTATGTAAAATTTCCGGGTTATAATTAAATTTTACATGTTCCTTCATAAGGTTGTTAGTGCTATATTCTAACTCCTTTAAATAAAACGATGTATGAACAGTAAGCATACGATCAGAGGGTCTCCACCCACCCTTAATAAAAGGGAAAATATTTTTAGTTTTAAATCTATTCGCTAGAGGGTTATTAGCGAAAAAATCCAAGAGGGAAATTCGTCTGTGAATATGGTTAAAATATTCCAGGATTTGTTTCCTTCGTACTGAGTTGTGGCTCATAACAAAGGACGTGCCCAGTTCCAGTAACTTATATTGTGCAGGGGAAAGCGAGATATTGCTCAAATTAAAAATTAAGTTACTGGGCTGGGCGTTATTATTTATAAAAAAGGAGTTGGAGGAGATGAAGTAATCTCCATCCCGTCATTGCTCCAATCCTCATCTAAGAGGGCGTCTAAGGCCGTGTGAGGCCGTAACGACAAACATTCATGCTTGTTGGGTGTGCATTTTCTCTCAAGCAATTTTATTTTTATAGCTTTTAAAACAGTTGCTAAGCGATCAGTTTTAGACAGCTTTAAAATTTGTGAGTTAAGAGACTTTGTTTGTGCCATAATAATTTTATTGGCAAGGCTTTCCGAAAGTGCTCGGTAGCCCGCCGGTTCCTCGATAATAGCAAGGACCGGTGCAATGATGACTGATGGGTCATCAATAGGGGTAAAAGCAGCTTTGATATGGCTACCACAGACTTTGTAGTCTCTAAAACCCCTAACTGCCTCATTAATAAACTTAGGACAGCACGTAGCCCTAATATTAATGCTTTTTGATAATTTATCAATAAGATCTAGGTTAGCTGCATCACGCGGTTTGCGTGGTGCCCTCAAAGTACGTGGGCACTGTTGATATGACAGTCCCATCATACCTGGAGACCTATCCGTATGATGGCGGATAGGACTCGAAAAATCCTCGGAGGAAGATAGAGGAGAATCATTTTTAGGTAACGGTGACACAGAGTGGTCACCCCCAATCAACCCCCCGTTTACTTCCTCCTGTGGTAATAAATTATTATTTAATAATCCGATGGGTGTCACGTTATTCTCCAAAACCGGGGCTAACGCCTCAGTCATAGGAGGTATAGGTGATGTGGCCATAATCGGAGATAAATTAAATTGATAATTATTAATATCAACGTTTGCAGACCTACACAGTGGTGGGGACGGGACCCTGTAAGAGGTTGTGATCGACCTCGTGAGCGGGTACCTGTCTACCTCCATAGTAGTCGAGCGTACGTTATTAGATTTTAAATCCTCCATCGCCTTTAGCAAAAATGAGACCTGGTCCCGCAATGTCTGTAAATCAGACGATTGTTGAGGGGTTATAGGTGTGTCATTTGTGACTGCTGTCATTGGCGGAATAATAAGAGGAGTATAATTTAAAATTGTGAGGTTGTTCGGTATACACGGAATAATATTAGCATTAAGCCATGTAACGAATTCCTCTTTATTAAATTTTTTATTATGAAATTTAGAACATAATAAATGTATAAAATAATTTTTGTTATAGTGCACCACTTCAGGATTAGCCATAGTGCTTAGAGAGCTCAATAATTCCGCCGATTTATCATCTAGCGTTTTTATGGTAAAATCCCTAGCTTGCTTAAGTGCTCCTATAAAAAGTTCATGATATTTGGGTTGCACAATATCCCCTATACATGGTGGCTTAATGAAGTTAATATTATTCATAATAGAGGCTTCAAATTTCATAAAGTCCCCTTTAAGCCAATAAGGACGTGCTATCCTAATATTCCACAGTTTGATGACTGTGTCTATATAAGCAAGTAAATTGTTAAATTTATCTTGCGGCAGTCTAGGCCCGGGAGTGTCAGCATTTGACCCTTCACTATGTGCGGGCGTTCGGTTAGTTTTATTAACGTTATTTTTATTATAAGGGTGTGCCCTAGGTTTGTTGTTCCTCGAATTAATTTTATTCGGGGCCGGGTTACCTCCCTTAAATTTAGAAACGACGTTTTTATTAAATTTATTGTTCAAAAAAGTTCTAGCCTTGTTCGTATTAGAATTTTTGTGCATGGACGAATTTTCTACATTCATACGACTAGAAGAAGGGTTTGCAGTAAAGACCCTACTAACAGATTCCTTCGGCATAATTCTACACTTCACGAAATAACAAAGAGAAAATCAACCACTAACAACGAAGATGAGTCCAGTCTCAGCCAAGTAGGGTTAGGGGGGGAGTAAAGTATCCTCTGAACGAAAACACTCACAAGCCTTTCCAAGCAACTCAAATCCGATAAAGCAAGTCGTTGATAACACCTTTATTAATTCGGAATGTACCGCCCGACGTTTCGAAGTCACAAGACCTCTTCTTCAGGAGCTAGCCGAATCTGTACAAAAATAATTTCACAATCGAGTAAGAACAATGAAAACCAGTACAAACATTGAGCGGTAACAAGCGAAAGTATTATACTAAAATATACAAACGCGCTCACTATAGTACATAGTTAAATCGACCAAGAGATTATAGAAGTAGAATTACTTATAATCTTACGTCCATGTAATAAAAATATGCACGTGTTGACATACCATGAATAAACCATGAATGAACTAAATAGAATAAAGAGCGTTTAGCATTCAATATACAATAAGCAAACAAAGCATCCAATATAACATAGCGAAAGTACCGCGTGTTAACAATAACGCGTGCCCTCAGGCAATAATGCTACAAAAAAGCATAAGCTTCAAATAAAATCACTACTCAAATAATGCTAAGTTGCTAAATGCTAAGTCAATACGCTCATTCTAATGCAAAGTATAACAATAACGTGCAAAAGTAAAGTCAAGAAACACGACCGACACGAGCGGCCACTCACCAGGCAATCAACGCAAAAAGAGAAAGATTCCGGAAGATTCAGTAAGACGTACCCACCAAAGATACCAGAATTAGGATGACCAAGTAAAATAATTAATACTTTCTCTGTAAAATTCTTAGAAGAATTTTAAATTGCACATAAATGATGACAAGAAATATTTGTAAAAACTATTACAAAAAACTTTTCGACAATAAATTATTTATTTGTAATAAATAATTTGAAAAGTTCAAACCTGGTGAATATGCAAAAGCGTGACAATTACGGTAATAATAATTATTTTTAGGAGGTGTAGATTGCACATAATAACAAGAATATTTGTAAAAAATATTTGTAAAAAATTATTACAAAATATTATGTGACAATCAATTATTTATTTATGGTGAAATAAATAATTTAAATAATTCACCCCTAGCGACTACGTAGAGTCGCGAAAAATAATTGATAAATTATTATATTAATTTTAGCGATTGATGCTGTAAATAATTAATAAGTAACATTCAACTAAATTCATTGTAACAGTTACAGAAAATTATACGAGATATAGTTAAAATTCGGTAACATTATTCGAAATAATGATTCCGTAAGAAAGTGAAGGTCCAATTCACAGATTATGGAAATATAGAAGAAGTTAAGTGAATGGTTACAAAATTGCTATTTGGTTGAGTCTTTACCTATCGGCATGTGCTTGGACAGCACGTTATTCACAACCTCATTCCAAACTCACCACTGTGCTCTAGCTCGACCCATTATCAACAATTCACCATGTTATTTGTCCAAATAATTATATGTTTTAAATTATTTGTATTTGTAACAATCATTACAAAAATTATGAACATTAATTATTTATCCCTTCCATGACTCAGCATATAAGCGATCGATGTCCGCATTTGCAATTTTGGTAATTTGCGGAATGCGGACTGCGGAAATGAGGATAATAAGTTATATAATACTCAACTGAAATTCAAAATTGAGAGAAAAATTGAGAAAATTTTGGCAATTAAAAAGTAACCAACACTATAAATGTGAACTGTACCAGGTACTATTGCGGATCACACACCCGCTGACCTAAAATGAAAGGTTTACGAGGATAACGATCGTAGACCACTTGATTATAAATGCAAAAAGGACCGGTGGCTACAAGGTGAACATGTAGAATACACCAAATGAATAAAATGGACAAAAACAACATGCCGCGGGCCTTAAGCCCCAAGACGCAATGTTGTGGACGATGAGTGAATCAACATGCCGCGGGCTATAGGCCCCAAGACGCAATGTTGTGGACAATGAGTGGATGATTTACTAAACATCTAAATAAAGTGCAGTGCGAAATGATGATCACGCTAACTATTACATGATAGATGTTAGTAATGATTATTGTAATCACGACACATCACATTCTAAAATGGATAAAGACAACATGCCGCGGGCCTTACGCCCCAAGACGCAATGTTGTGGACGATGAGTGAATCAACATGCCACGGGCTATAGGCCCCAAGACGCAGTGTTGTGGACAATGAGTGGGTGATTTACTAAACATCTAAATACAGTGCAGTGCGAAATGATGATCATGCTAACTATTACATGGTAGATGTTAGTAATGATTATTATAATCCCGACAAATCACATTCTAGGTAATTAGTAGAATATTATGATATATTATATATTATTCAGGATGAACCCAAAATTGACAACAAAATGGTCATTAACAAGTAATCAGCACTATAAATGTGAAATGTACCCGGTACAATAGCGGATCACACAGCCTCTAACCTAAAATGATAAGTTTACGAGGATAACGATCGCAAACCACTCGATTACAAATGTGAAAAGGACCGGTAGCTACAAGGTACAAATGTATAATACATCGACTGAATAAAATGGACTACACGTAATATTAGCGAAATATCAACTAATAATTATGCGACAACAAATCACTACCAATACCGAAAAAGCGAGCGGAGTAAATTCTTTTCCGTTCGGCATGCTCGAAGTGTGTTGACGGGTTGTGGTAGAGCTGGGTTATTGGTGGTAGAGGAACGGACCAGTTTGTAGAACTTCCTAGAGATGTTGTCGTTTCCCGTTATGACCGGGATTCCTCCTTCCTTCTTAGTGGATGTGGTTGTAGTTGGTGAAGCTGATTTCTTCATCATATCTCTCTCTACTTCCTTCATAATCTTTTTCATTTTAATGACGGAGTATCCTCTGAATTTCAGTTTGTGGCAGAGGGTCATACACGAGTCCCGGAAGAACTTGGTTGACGAAGAGAGACGGAAATATCTGATGAATTGTGACTTCACAATTCCATCGTATGTGTGGGACGGATGGTGTGAGCGGTGGTGGAGGTACTGGAACTTGTTCGTCTCCTTGAAATGAACCCTGAACGATGGTGCTCCATTGACGTCCCTGGAGATTTTGAGATCAAGAAACTCAATACCCGTGTGTTTTTCTATATTGAACTCGATCAGGATGCCCGGGATGAGATTATTGACTAGGTTGCTGAAGGCTGTGAAGGATGCCTTGTCGCCTCCCCAGACTAGGAACAGATCGTCGATGTAGCGGCCGTAGAAGGAAACCATTGGATTGTTTCGGATGAAGTCGTCCAATTCAGCTAAATAAATATTAGCTAAATTCGGGGAGTATGATTTCCCCATCGCGCAACCATTTGTCTGCAAAAATCTCTCGTTATTAAAAATGAAATCATTATTAAATAACGATTGACGGAGGAGTATTAAAAATGCTTCAATTTGCCGACTGGAGAGTCCACCACCAAGAGAAAGAAATTGTTTAGATATATTCATACTCCTATAATTGTCCATGTTTGTGTATAACGAAGCAACGTCACCCGTAATAATTATATGGCCATCAAGGCAAAGGACTGATTTCTTGATCTTATCAACAAAATCAAAGGAGTCCTTGATGACAGAAGGTACCAAGGGGATCAGTTGCTTCAACACAAAGTCCAGGAAAATGTTAATCCCGTTATCCACGGACCCTACATCCGAAATAATCGGGCGGCCCGGTGGAGTACTAAGATTAAACCACTTGTCCTGGCTTTTATGAATCTTAGGTAAAGTATAAAAACGTCTTTCTTTAAAATTTAAAGGAGGTGTCATAAAATTAATTAACTTTTTAGGAAAAAGTTTAAGGGTATCAAAATGTTTTAGCATTCTGTTTATAACATTAACCGAATCTAGCGGTTTATCCAGTTTTCGATAAAACTTGGTGTTATTTAATTGATGATACCCCTCTTGGATGTAATCCCTCTTATTTAAGATGACAAAAACATTACTTTTATCAGCTTTACGGATAATAATGTCCTCGTTATTTTTAAGTTCTTTATAAGCATTTAATTCCTCATTCTCAAGGTTAGGTGAATTGCCACTATGTAAAATTTCCGGGTTATAATTAAATTTTACATGTTCCTTCATAAGGTTGTTAGTGCTATATTCTAACTCCTTTAAATAAAACGATGTATGAACAGTAAGCATACGATCAGAGGGTCTCCACCCACCCTTAATAAAAGGGAAAATATTTTTAGTTTTAAATCTATTCGCTAGAGGGTTATTAGCGAAAAAATCCAAGAGGGAAATTCGTCTGTGAATATGGTTAAAATATTCCAGGATTTGTTTCCTTCGTACTGAGTTGTGGCTCATAACAAAGGACGTGCCCAGTTCCAGTAACTTATATTGTGCAGGGGAAAGCGAGATATTGCTCAAATTAAAAATTAAGTTACTGGGCTGGGCGTTATTATTTATAAAAAAGGAGTTGGAGGAGATGAAGTAATCTCCATCCCGTCATTGCTCCAATCCTCATCTAAGAGGGCGTCTAAGGCCGTGTGAGGCCGTAACGACAAACATTCATGCTTGTTGGGTGTGCATTTTCTCTCAAGCAATTTTATTTTTATAGCTTTTAAAACAGTTGCTAAGCGATCAGTTTTAGACAGCTTTAAAATTTGTGAGTTAAGAGACTTTGTTTGTGCCATAATAATTTTATTGGCAAGGCTTTCCGAAAGTGCTCGGTAGCCCGCCGGTTCCTCGATAATAGCAAGGACCGGTGCAATGATGACTGATGGGTCATCAATAGGGGTAAAAGCAGCTTTGATATGGCTACCACAGACTTTGTAGTCTCTAAAACCCCTAACTGCCTCATTAATAAACTTAGGACAGCACGTAGCCCTAATATTAATGCTTTTTGATAATTTATCAATAAGATCTAGGTTAGCTGCATCACGCGGTTTGCGTGGTGCCCTCAAAGTACGTGGGCACTGTTGATATGACAGTCCCATCATACCTGGAGACCTATCCGTATGATGGCGGATAGGACTCGAAAAATCCTCGGAGGAAGATAGAGGAGAATCATTTTTAGGTAACGGTGACACAGAGTGGTCACCCCCAATCAACCCCCCGTTTACTTCCTCCTGTGGTAATAAATTATTATTTAATAATCCGATGGGTGTCACGTTATTCTCCAAAACCGGGGCTAACGCCTCAGTCATAGGAGGTATAGGTGATGTGGCCATAATCGGAGATAAATTAAATTGATAATTATTAATATCAACGTTTGCAGACCTACACAGTGGTGGGGACGGGACCCTGTAAGAGGTTGTGATCGACCTCGTGAGCGGGTACCTGTCTACCTCCATAGTAGTCGAGCGTACGTTATTAGATTTTAAATCCTCCATCGCCTTTAGCAAAAATGAGACCTGGTCCCGCAATGTCTGTAAATCAGACGATTGTTGAGGGGTTATAGGTGTGTCATTTGTGACTGCTGTCATTGGCGGAATAATAAGAGGAGTATAATTTAAAATTGTGAGGTTGTTCGGTATACACGGAATAATATTAGCATTAAGCCATGTAACGAATTCCTCTTTATTAAATTTTTTATTATGAAATTTAGAACATAATAAATGTATAAAATAATTTTTGTTATAGTGCACCACTTCAGGATTAGCCATAGTGCTTAGAGAGCTCAATAATTCCGCCGATTTATCATCTAGCGTTTTTATGGTAAAATCCCTAGCTTGCTTAAGTGCTCCTATAAAAAGTTCATGATATTTGGGTTGCACAATATCCCCTATACATGGTGGCTTAATGAAGTTAATATTATTCATAATAGAGGCTTCAAATTTCATAAAGTCCCCTTTAAGCCAATAAGGACGTGCTATCCTAATATTCCACAGTTTGATGACTGTGTCTATATAAGCAAGTAAATTGTTAAATTTATCTTGCGGCAGTCTAGGCCCGGGAGTGTCAGCATTTGACCCTTCACTATGTGCGGGCGTTCGGTTAGTTTTATTAACGTTATTTTTATTATAAGGGTGTGCCCTAGGTTTGTTGTTCCTCGAATTAATTTTATTCGGGGCCGGGTTACCTCCCTTAAATTTAGAAACGACGTTTTTATTAAATTTATTGTTCAAAAAAGTTCTAGCCTTGTTCGTATTAGAATTTTTGTGCATGGACGAATTTTCTACATTCATACGACTAGAAGAAGGGTTTGCAGTAAAGACCCTACTAACAGATTCCTTCGGCATAATTCTACACTTCACGAAATAACAAAGAGAAAATCAACCACTAACAACGAAGATGAGTCCAGTCTCAGCCAAGTAGGGTTAGGGGGGGAGTAAAGTATCCTCTGAACGAAAACACTCACAAGCCTTTCCAAGCAACTCAAATCCGATAAAGCAAGTCGTTGATAACACCTTTATTAATTCGGAATGTACCGCCCGACGTTTCGAAGTCACAAGACCTCTTCTTCAGGAGCTAGCCGAATCTGTACAAAAATAATTTCACAATCGAGTAAGAACAATGAAAACCAGTACAAACATTGAGCGGTAACAAGCGAAAGTATTATACTAAAATATACAAACGCGCTCACTATAGTACATAGTTAAATCGACCAAGAGATTATAGAAGTAGAATTACTTATAATCTTACGTCCATGTAATAAAAATATGCACGTGTTGACATACCATGAATAAACCATGAATGAACTAAATAGAATAAAGAGCGTTTAGCATTCAATATACAATAAGCAAACAAAGCATCCAATATAACATAGCGAAAGTACCGCGTGTTAACAATAACGCGTGCCCTCAGGCAATAATGCTACAAAAAAGCATAAGCTTCAAATAAAATCACTACTCAAATAATGCTAAGTTGCTAAATGCTAAGTCAATACGCTCATTCTAATGCAAAGTATAACAATAACGTGCAAAAGTAAAGTCAAGAAACACGACCGACACGAGCGGCCACTCACCAGGCAATCAACGCAAAAAGAGAAAGATTCCGGAAGATTCAGTAAGACGTACCCACCAAAGATACCAGAATTAGGATGACCAAGTAAAATAATTAATACTTTCTCTGTAAAATTCTTAGAAGAATTTTAAATTGCACATAAATGATGACAAGAAATATTTGTAAAAACTATTACAAAAAACTTTTCGACAATAAATTATTTATTTGTAATAAATAATTTGAAAAGTTCAAACCTGGTGAATATGCAAAAGCGTGACAATTACGGTAATAATAATTATTTTTAGGAGGTGTAGATTGCACATAATAACAAGAATATTTGTAAAAAATATTTGTAAAAAATTATTACAAAATATTATGTGACAATCAATTATTTATTTATGGTGAAATAAATAATTTAAATAATTCACCCCTAGCGACTACGTAGAGTCGCGAAAAATAATTGATAAATTATTATATTAATTTTAGCGATTGATGCTGTAAATAATTAATAAGTAACATTCAACTAAATTCATTGTAACAGTTACAGAAAATTATACGAGATATAGTTAAAATTCGGTAACATTATTCGAAATAATGATTCCGTAAGAAAGTGAAGGTCCAATTCACAGATTATGGAAATATAGAAGAAGTTAAGTGAATGGTTACAAAATTGCTATTTGGTTGAGTCTTTACCTATCGGCATGTGCTTGGACAGCACGTTATTCACAACCTCATTCCAAACTCACCACTGTGCTCTAGCTCGACCCATTATCAACAATTCACCATGTTATTTGTCCAAATAATTATATGTTTTAAATTATTTGTATTTGTAACAATCATTACAAAAATTATGAACATTAATTATTTATCCCTTCCATGACTCAGCATATAAGCGATCGATGTCCGCATTTGCAATTTTGGTAATTTGCGGAATGCGGACTGCGGAAATGAGGATAATAAGTTATATAATACTCAACTGAAATTCAAAATTGAGAGAAAAATTGAGAAAATTTTGGCAATTAAAAAGTAACCAACACTATAAATGTGAACTGTACCAGGTACTATTGCGGATCACACACCCGCTGACCTAAAATGAAAGGTTTACGAGGATAACGATCGTAGACCACTTGATTATAAATGCAAAAAGGACCGGTGGCTACAAGGTGAACATGTAGAATACACCAAATGAATAAAATGGACAAAAACAACATGCCGCGGGCCTTAAGCCCCAAGACGCAATGTTGTGGACGATGAGTGAATCAACATGCCGCGGGCTATAGGCCCCAAGACGCAATGTTGTGGACAATGAGTGGATGATTTACTAAACATCTAAATAAAGTGCAGTGCGAAATGATGATCACGCTAACTATTACATGATAGATGTTAGTAATGATTATTGTAATCACGACACATCACATTCTAAAATGGATAAAGACAACATGCCGCGGGCCTTACGCCCCAAGACGCAATGTTGTGGACGATGAGTGAATCAACATGCCACGGGCTATAGGCCCCAAGACGCAGTGTTGTGGACAATGAGTGGGTGATTTACTAAACATCTAAATACAGTGCAGTGCGAAATGATGATCATGCTAACTATTACATGGTAGATGTTAGTAATGATTATTATAATCCCGACAAATCACATTCTAGGTAATTAGTAGAATATTATGATATATTATATATTATTCAGGATGAACCCAAAATTGACAACAAAATGGTCATTAACAAGTAATCAGCACTATAAATGTGAAATGTACCCGGTACAATAGCGGATCACACAGCCTCTAACCTAAAATGATAAGTTTACGAGGATAACGATCGCAAACCACTCGATTACAAATGTGAAAAGGACCGGTAGCTACAAGGTACAAATGTATAATACATCGACTGAATAAAATGGACTACACGTAATATTAGCGAAATATCAACTAATAATTATGCGACAACAAATCACTACCAATACCGAAAAAGCGAGCGGAGTAAATTCTTTTCCGTTCGGCATGCTCGAAGTGTGTTGACGGGTTGTGGTAGAGCTGGGTTATTGGTGGTAGAGGAACGGACCAGTTTGTAGAACTTCCTAGAGATGTTGTCGTTTCCCGTTATGACCGGGATTCCTCCTTCCTTCTTAGTGGATGTGGTTGTAGTTGGTGAAGCTGATTTCTTCATCATATCTCTCTCTACTTCCTTCATAATCTTTTTCATTTTAATGACGGAGTATCCTCTGAATTTCAGTTTGTGGCAGAGGGTCATACACGAGTCCCGGAAGAACTTGGTTGACGAAGAGAGACGGAAATATCTGATGAATTGTGACTTCACAATTCCATCGTATGTGTGGGACGGATGGTGTGAGCGGTGGTGGAGGTACTGGAACTTGTTCGTCTCCTTGAAATGAACCCTGAACGATGGTGCTCCATTGACGTCCCTGGAGATTTTGAGATCAAGAAACTCAATACCCGTGTGTTTTTCTATATTGAACTCGATCAGGATGCCCGGGATGAGATTATTGACTAGGTTGCTGAAGGCTGTGAAGGATGCCTTGTCGCCTCCCCAGACTAGGAACAGATCGTCGATGTAGCGGCCGTAGAAGGAAACCATTGGATTGTTTCGGATGAAGTCGTCCAATTCAGCTAAATAAATATTAGCTAAATTCGGGGAGTATGATTTCCCCATCGCGCAACCATTTGTCTGCAAAAATCTCTCGTTATTAAAAATGAAATCATTATTAAATAACGATTGACGGAGGAGTATTAAAAATGCTTCAATTTGCCGACTGGAGAGTCCACCACCAAGAGAAAGAAATTGTTTAGATATATTCATACTCCTATAATTGTCCATGTTTGTGTATAACGAAGTAACGTCACCCGTAATAATTATATGGCCATCAAGGCAAAGGACTGATTTCTTGATCTTATCAACAAAATCAAAGGAGTCCTTGATGACAGAAGGTACCAAGGGGATCAGTTGCTTCAACACAAAGTCCAGGAAAATGTTAATCCCGTTATCCACGGACCCTACATCCGAAATAATCGGGCGGCCCGGTGGAGTACTAAGATTAAACCACTTGTCCTGGCTTTTATGAATCTTAGGTAAAGTATAAAAACGTCTTTCTTTAAAATTTAAAGGAGGTGTCATAAAATTAATTAACTTTTTAGGAAAAAGTTTAAGGGTATCAAAATGTTTTAGCATTCTGTTTATAACATTAACCGAATCTAGCGGTTTATCCAGTTTTCGATAAAACTTGGTGTTATTTAATTGATGATACCCCTCTTGGATGTAATCCCTCTTATTTAAGATGACAAAAACATTACTTTTATCAGCTTTACGGATAATAATGTCCTCGTTATTTTTAAGTTCTTTATAAGCATTTAATTCCTCATTCTCAAGGTTAGGTGAATTGCCACTATGTAAAATTTCCGGGTTATAATTAAATTTTACATGTTCCTTCATAAGGTTGTTAGTGCTATATTCTAACTCCTTTAAATAAAACGATGTATGAACAGTAAGCATACGATCAGAGGGTCTCCACCCACCCTTAATAAAAGGGAAAATATTTTTAGTTTTAAATCTATTCGCTAGAGGGTTATTAGCGAAAAAATCCAAGAGGGAAATTCGTCTGTGAATATGGTTAAAATATTCCAGGATTTGTTTCCTTCGTACTGAGTTGTGGCTCATAACAAAGGACGTGCCCAGTTCCAGTAACTTATATTGTGCAGGGGAAAGCGAGATATTGCTCAAATTAAAAATTAAGTTACTGGGCTGGGCGTTATTATTTATAAAAAAGGAGTTGGAGGAGATGAAGTAATCTCCATCCCGTCATTGCTCCAATCCTCATCTAAGAGGGCGTCTAAGGCCGTGTGAGGCCGTAACGACAAACATTCATGCTTGTTGGGTGTGCATTTTCTCTCAAGCAATTTTATTTTTATAGCTTTTAAAACAGTTGCTAAGCGATCAGTTTTAGACAGCTTTAAAATTTGTGAGTTAAGAGACTTTGTTTGTGCCATAATAATTTTATTGGCAAGGCTTTCCGAAAGTGCTCGGTAGCCCGCCGGTTCCTCGATAATAGCAAGGACCGGTGCAATGATGACTGATGGGTCATCAATAGGGGTAAAAGCAGCTTTGATATGGCTACCACAGACTTTGTAGTCTCTAAAACCCCTAACTGCCTCATTAATAAACTTAGGACAGCACGTAGCCCTAATATTAATGCTTTTTGATAATTTATCAATAAGATCTAGGTTAGCTGCATCACGCGGTTTGCGTGGTGCCCTCAAAGTACGTGGGCACTGTTGATATGACAGTCCCATCATACCTGGAGACCTATCCGTATGATGGCGGATAGGACTCGAAAAATCCTCGGAGGAAGATAGAGGAGAATCATTTTTAGGTAACGGTGACACAGAGTGGTCACCCCCAATCAACCCCCCGTTTACTTCCTCCTGTGGTAATAAATTATTATTTAATAATCCGATGGGTGTCACGTTATTCTCCAAAACCGGGGCTAACGCCTCAGTCATAGGAGGTATAGGTGATGTGGCCATAATCGGAGATAAATTAAATTGATAATTATTAATATCAACGTTTGCAGACCTACACAGTGGTGGGGACGGGACCCTGTAAGAGGTTGTGATCGACCTCGTGAGCGGGTACCTGTCTACCTCCATAGTAGTCGAGCGTACGTTATTAGATTTTAAATCCTCCATCGCCTTTAGCAAAAATGAGACCTGGTCCCGCAATGTCTGTAAATCAGACGATTGTTGAGGGGTTATAGGTGTGTCATTTGTGACTGCTGTCATTGGCGGAATAATAAGAGGAGTATAATTTAAAATTGTGAGGTTGTTCGGTATACACGGAATAATATTAGCATTAAGCCATGTAACGAATTCCTCTTTATTAAATTTTTTATTATGAAATTTAGAACATAATAAATGTATAAAATAATTTTTGTTATAGTGCACCACTTCAGGATTAGCCATAGTGCTTAGAGAGCTCAATAATTCCGCCGATTTATCATCTAGCGTTTTTATGGTAAAATCCCTAGCTTGCTTAAGTGCTCCTATAAAAAGTTCATGATATTTGGGTTGCACAATATCCCCTATACATGGTGGCTTAATGAAGTTAATATTATTCATAATAGAGGCTTCAAATTTCATAAAGTCCCCTTTAAGCCAATAAGGACGTGCTATCCTAATATTCCACAGTTTGATGACTGTGTCTATATAAGCAAGTAAATTGTTAAATTTATCTTGCGGCAGTCTAGGCCCGGGAGTGTCAGCATTTGACCCTTCACTATGTGCGGGCGTTCGGTTAGTTTTATTAACGTTATTTTTATTATAAGGGTGTGCCCTAGGTTTGTTGTTCCTCGAATTAATTTTATTCGGGGCCGGGTTACCTCCCTTAAATTTAGAAACGACGTTTTTATTAAATTTATTGTTCAAAAAAGTTCTAGCCTTGTTCGTATTAGAATTTTTGTGCATGGACGAATTTTCTACATTCATACGACTAGAAGAAGGGTTTGCAGTAAAGACCCTACTAACAGATTCCTTCGGCATAATTCTACACTTCACGAAATAACAAAGAGAAAATCAACCACTAACAACGAAGATGAGTCCAGTCTCAGCCAAGTAGGGTTAGGGGGGGAGTAAAGTATCCTCTGAACGAAAACACTCACAAGCCTTTCCAAGCAACTCAAATCCGATAAAGCAAGTCGTTGATAACACCTTTATTAATTCGGAATGTACCGCCCGACGTTTCGAAGTCACAAGACCTCTTCTTCAGGAGCTAGCCGAATCTGTACAAAAATAATTTCAC
>OZ022242.1:0-90000 GCA_963978895.1 Erpobdella octoculata
ACTTAAAATCGCTCTAGCGGCTAAACGGTTCGTCCTAGAGCAAAAAGGACCTTATTCTGTGATCACTCAAATCATCGACTCTTTCTTCCTTCTAGCGCCTAAACGGTGCGTCGTAGAGCAAAACTGACTTGATTTTCGTGATCAGCGCATCCAGTTCTATAAGAATACAAGTTCAAAATAATTTTAATTTTTTTAAATTTTTATCTAAAACTTAAAATAGCTCTAGCGGCTAAACGGTTCGTCCTAGAGCAAAAAGGACCTTATTCTGTGATCACTCAAATCATCGACTTTTTTTTTCGTTCTAGCGCCTAAACGGTGCGTCGTAGAGCAATACTGACTCGATTTACGTGATCAGCGCATCGAGTTCTATAAGAATACAAGTTCAAAATAATTTTAATTTTTTTAAATTTTTATCTAAAACTTAAAATCGCTCTAGCGGCTAAACGGTTCGTCCTAGAGCAAAAAGGACTTTATTTGGTGATCACTCAAATCATCGACTCTTTTTTTCGTTCTAGCGCCTAAACGGTGCGGCGTAGAGCAAAACTGACTTGATTTTCGTGATCAGCGCATCGAGTTCTATAAGAATACAAGTTCAAAATAATTTTAATTTTTTTAAATTTTATCTAAAACTTAAAATCGCTCTAGCGGCTAAACGGTTCGTCCTAGAGCAAAAAGGACCTTATTCTGTGATCACTCAAATCATCGACTCTTTTTTTTCGTTCTAGCGCCTAAACGGTGCGTCGTAGAGCAATACTGACTCGATTTACGTGATCAGCGCATCGAGTTCTATAAGAATACAAGTTCAAAATAATTTTAATTTTTTTTAATTTTTATCTAAAACTTAAAATCGCTCTAGCGGCCAAACGGTTCGTCCTAGAGCAAAAAGGACTTTATTCTGTGATCACTCAAATCATCGACTCTTTTTTTCGTTCTAGCGCCTAAACGGTGCTTCGTAGAGCAAAACTGACTTGATTTTCGTGATCACCGCATCGAGTTCTATAAGAATACAAGTTCAAAATAATTTTAATTTTTTAAAATTTTTATCTAAAACTTAAAATCGCTCTAGCGGCTAAACGGTTCGTCCTAGGGCAAAAAGGACCTTATTCTGTGATCACTCAAATCATCGACTCATTTTGTCGTTCTAGCGCCTAAACGGTGCGTCGTGGAGCAAAACTGACTTGATTTTAAAACTTTTATTTAGCTTACAATCTCTGTTTGTGGCTTTCTCTGTACGCAAATCTGGCACGTAAAATTTAACTAGCTTTTTGACTAGCTAGGAAGTTGAAACTTTCAGCATAGCTTTATTTTGGATGACAATACATGATTAAAAAAAACCTAATTTGAACATTTTTCGTATTTCTAAATCGAGTGCATTTGAAATAAAAGTTTGTGATGAAAACCCCGTTTTTCCTTTACTTGTTTCGTTATTGATTGCTGTTGAAATTATGATTAAGACCGTACTTGATTACAGCATACTATTACGTTATTAGTATGACACCAGTATAACTCTGATAGATAAATTCTATTTCAAGCATTAATTATCGCTAAGTCGGCTATGTCTATTTACAGATTTCAATATGTACCTCTCAATTAACCCCATAAAAAACTAATGCAGAGGAAAATATCACAACTTAAATAACAATCATAAAACCACCTTACCTTGTGTTCAACTGGATAAGTTATTATGTAAGCTAAACCAATTTGTTCAAGAAACGCAATTGAGAGATGGTGACTAGTAAGGCAAAAAAATATGTAAATGTTTTTATGCTAATGTAATAAGTCTGGCTAATAGGATAAAAGTGGCTGAATTGGAAATATATGTGAAAAATGAAAACCCAGATATTATTGGCTTAACAGAAACCTGGACAAACAATAAAATCAGTGATGATGAACTAAAGTTAGTAGGCTATGATATGTTTAGAAAAGACAGAGAAAATCAAAAGAATACTGGCCATGGTGCTGGGGGTGTACTGTTGTATGTGAAAAATGATTTGAATGCAGTGCAAAGAGAGGACCTAAACAACAGAAAATTTAAAGAAAGCGTGTGGTGTGAATTGAAGCTGAAAACATATAAATTAATAATTGGGGTTTGCTACAGAACTCCGAGTTCTAATGAAGATGCAGACAAGGGATTGTGTGAATTGATTTCCAAGGCAAATGAAAAGCCAGTGATGATTATAGGAGATTTTAATTACCACGTTAATTGGGATACTCTTGAGGGTCAGACACACAAAGACGAGCAATTTCTACACTTCATTAATGATGAATTTTTGACACAGCTGATCAGAGTACCAACAAGAGGAAGAAATACTCTTGACTTATTATTAACTTCTGAAGAAAATATAGATGAAAATATAATAGTGGGTGAATGTTTTGGTACAACTGACCACCAGATTATCAGATGGGATTTGACAATAAGTGATATTAAGCAAACATCAAAAGATGTTAGATACAACTACTTCAAGGCTGATTATGATAACGTAAGAAAATGTATCATAAATAAAAATTTAATGAGCAAAATAACTGGATTGAATGTAGAAAGTAGCTGGAAAGTGTTTATTCAAAGCATGCAAGAAGTCATTGAGGGACAGGTTCCAATTCAGAAAAACTGGAATAATAAAAATCCATGGATGACGAGACTGATAATTAAAAAGCAAAGAGCAAAATGTAAAGTATGGAAAAAATATCGAGATCTAAATTGTACTATTGGAAGGGATAATTCAAACACAGAAAAAATAAAGGAATTAAAAGAAAAATACAAAAAGAAAAGAAATGAAGTGAAATAAACAATTAAAATGGCCATATTGGAGTATGAACAGAAACTGGCAAACAATATAAAAATGGATTGCAAAAGTTTTTACAAATACGTGAGAAGTAGACAGAAGAAAAAAGACAAAGTAGGTCCATTAAAAGATGAAGACGATGAAGAAACAGCAGACATTCTAAATAACTACTTTGGATCTGTTTTTACTAAAGAAGATATCCAAAATATCCCTAAGGCTAAAGATTTGTTTCAAAGTGATACAGACGAATTAATAACTGAAGTTGTTTTTACAAAAATGAAAGTTGTTGAAATGCTACGAAAATTGAAAACTGATAAAAGCCCTGGGATGGATGAGCTGCACCCAAAGTTCTTGCTTGAGGTCAGAAATGAAATCGGAGATGTGCTGGCAGAATTGATGAATAGGTCAATGCAAACTGGGGAGGTCCCGCAGGACTGGAGGGATGCTGTTGTGGTGCCACTGTTCAAAAAAGGCAACAGAAGCGAAGCATGCAATTACAGACCAGTTAGTCTTACCAGTATTGCTTGCAAAATTATGGAAAAAATGATCAAAAATGAAATTGTGATTCATCTGGAGAAATATAAATTAATTAAAGATGGATTTGTGAAGATCGTGTTTGTCAAATTTGTTGGATTTTTTTTGAGGAGGTTTATGGAGGTATGGATGCATGTCAGTCGGTGGATGTGATTTATTTAGATTTTGCCAAGGCCTTCGACCCGGTTCCTCATCAAAGGTTGTCTTCAAAGTTGAAAGCAGTTGGTATAGGTGGTAATCTGTTAAGGTGGATAGATTGCTGGTTGCTGGATAGAAGACAAAAAGTGGGAGTGAGAGGAAGTTTCTCGAAATGGATGAAAATAACCAGTGGAGTGCCTCAAGGTTCTGTGCTTGGACCACTTCTTTTTGTTGTCTATATAAATGACCTTGATGAAGGAATAGCAGCTAAAATATCAAAATTTGCTGACGACACTAAATTATGCAAAACAGTGTGCAATAGTGACGATGTCGAAGTGCTGAGAAACGATCTTGTGCAATTATGCAAATGGTCGCAGGAATGGCAGATGCGGTTCAATGTTGAAAAGTGTCATGTTATGCACTTGGGTAGAAGAAATCCAAGATATAAATACGAGTTAGAAGGGATACAGCTAAAAGAAACGAAAGAAGAAAAAGATCTTGGCAATCTTGGCATATTAGTAAATGAAGATGCTAAACAGTTTAGACAATGTGCAGAGGTTGCAAAGAAGGGAAACAGAATTTTGGGCATGATCAAAAGAACCATAGTCAGCAGAGATAAAGATACAGCTTTAAGATTGTATAAATCTCTAGTTAGGCCACACTTAGAATACTGTGTGCAGGCATGGAGCCCTTGTCTTAAAAAAGATATCTACATAATTGAAAAAGTGCAAAGACGAGCTACAAAGATGATTGCTGAGTTAAAAGGACTGAATTATGAACAACGTTTGAGTAGATGTAATCTGACCACACTTGAAAAGAGGAGGAATAGAGGAGACTTAATTGAGACTTACAAATTATTGAACGGATTGGTTGACCTAAATCCGGAAAGATTTTTTGAGAGATCGAGATACAAAAGTACCAGAGGGCACAACTTTAAGCTATATAAGAAAAGGGAGAGTTCAATGAAACATAAATTCTTTAGTGCAAGAGTGACAAATGAATGGAATAAATTGGAGAATGAAGTTGTGAATGCTGAAACTGTTGAAGAATTTAAAATTAAATTATGCAAACATGGTTTTTAAATGTTTGATGGTGGATCTCACACACGATTATTATTAATTGTTCTGATTCACTTTAAAATAAACGTTATGTTATGTTATGTTAGTACTATATGCTGGGGATGGGTCGGAAGTTCCAATAGGGCGGCCACATTCCTACCAACAAAAATTTAAAACATTCGACAATGTTGTTAGTTTCCAACGTTGAACCACCGCTGTCTCGAACTGAAATGATGCAAAAAGCAAAACCCGTTTGCAGTTGGCTTGTTTGAAATTAAATGCACGCATAACCGAGTCAGAAAAACAACTTTGAAAATTTGTATAAAATATTTAAATATAAATATTTAGTGATGTACACTGCCAGCTTTTTCAGGAGTAAAATTATTCAAACAAACCGTTTGGATTGAGTTAATACTAAAATTCCTATTTTAGCACCACCAAATTAAAAACATAAAAAACTCCTTTAATGTTTGACAGTCCAACCCATGTTTCGTTCCATACTTGAGTTTCAACTCCATTTAAACAAATTCAAATATGCAACCAAACACTACCTGCCTGTTCACCAAATCTCGAATGACATTCATTAAAGTTATTGAAATTATAATTTATATAAAATAAGGTTTTGAAAAAAAAAGTTGTCAATCTGCCCCTGAAACTACACTGTGTGAATAAACTAACATATGAATGACAACTGACTTCACATCTCCCTGGTGGTGATATTTGTCATTTTAAACCAATTAAATTTTAAAAAAAAAACTATAGTTAATAATAAATTACCAGATGGTCTCAGTTATTTGCAGAAAATAATCAACCAGCCAATCAGTCTTACAAAACAATCAATCAGTCTTACAAAACAATCAATCAGTCATTCAGTCAATCAATCAATCAATGGATTAAAGTCAAGTGATTGGCTAATAAAAAAAGCAATATTTAACATGATATTAACAAATTGAATATCAGATTGGAAAATTTGAATATATTTATTTTACATTCAGATTCAACTATTTACAAAATATCTTTATAAATTCATTACATAAAACTAAACAAAAACTCAACAAATACAAACTCATACAACAAGAAAACCTGACAACAGTAGTGAAACAAGTATAAGTAATAATAGTAGTAGTTGTTGTTGTGTGTATCTACAAAGGAAAAACGAGTGCAAATGTTTCACTTGACAGAAGCATGTAGCTGTCGTTGTTGCATTTTAATTGTTGTTGCAGTGGCAGTGGCACCATCACAATAGTAGTAATTAATCATTAATCATTAAATAACAGTAATCTTATTAGTTGTGGCTACAACAACCACCACCTGTAGTTGTAATATTTAGTTGTAATTGTCTGCAGTATCGAACGATACCACCATCGTCAACCCATCGCTTTGTTAGTCGCAGTCGTACAAAATTAAGGAACTAATGTGCTTTGAAATGCAGGCCCCCATTCATGAAGTAGCACTAAAGTGTTTGTTGCTGATATGGAAAATGTTGTTCAAAATGTCCCAAAACAACATCTTACAAATCCGCAACGAGGAAAAAGAGAATGACTAGTCACTTCAAGAATGCTAGCACCTTTATCTACAAAAACGTTATAAAATTTGCTCAACAAAGCTAAGAAATAAAAATTAACTTAATTTAATCATGTAATAATAAAAATATGTGAGTTAACTAATTTAATAATAAAAATATGAATTAAATAATTAAATAATAAAAATATGTGAGTTACCCTAATTCATAAAAGTTTTGACTTAAAAATAAAATATATTAAAAAAATTACTTGGCAGGCAAGAATAATCTTGAGATGATTAGATTAGATAAAAATAAAGTAAGAGTAAACAAAAAAAGCACAAAAAGAAAAAAAATTTAAAAGAATGGAAGATTAAGCTGATTCCACCTCTGTTGAGATTCCAGATGGGACAAAACGATGGACTCTGAATATTGCCTCAGACAAGGCCAATAAAAAACTGTAAGAAGGAAGTTAATGTATAATCATAATTTTAAAAAAAAATTTTTTTAATTCACTCACAAGTTGTAGTATATAATAATGTGTCAAACACACATATAACCAAGAACATTTAATTTGTCGAGTAATTCCAATGTGCTGCTCCTGGGAACCTTTGAAGCTAGGCTAATGATCACATTGATTCTTCTTTTTTTAACCAGTTTTGAAGAGGTGACTCTTGAAATTAGAAAACTTCTATCTGATTCAAAACTTTCTCCAATAGACCTTTTTTCTCATCAAATCTTTATACATTGTTCCGCATACTGTCGACGGCAATTTCTAATCTCTGTAATCTCTCGTTCTGTAAAGGTTGCTTTTCATCCAAGACTAGAAGAACCCAACTCTCGTAGTTTGAGTCATGTTTGTCAGGTCGGTCGCAGTTTGTCAAGCTGAATGAATGCAGTTCTTCATCTGTTCTGCTCTCCACTGGTGTTCCTCAGGGCTCTGTGGTGGGACCTCTCCTCTTCACCACATACATATCTTCTGTGTGTAGTACATCGGTGAACAGAACATAGCATATCATCAATATGCTGACTACAAGCAGCTTTTTCAGTCACTTTCTCACAGTGACTCCGAGTCGGGAATTAAGAGACTTAATGACTGCATCCGATCCAAATTAACACATCCAAAACTGAAGTTGTTCTTTTATGTTCCGGTCACTCTCTTAAGGCTCTCTCTCTCTCTCTAACTTATCCCTCACTGTTGGAGACCACTCAATTCCTTTCTTTCCAACTCTAAAACCCTCCGTGACTTGATCTATAATCGTCTCACTTTCGCAAACCATATCTAATCAGTTCTTTCTTTCCTGCCGTCATCCGATAAGAGCAATTGCCAACACCCAAAAGTTTATATTAAGAGAAAACACTAATCCTATCAAGGCTTGACTACTGCAACTCCCTGCTTCTTGGCATTCCTCAGACTCAGTTGAAATAACTCCAGCGGATGATGAACAGGGTTGCCAGAGTTGTCTAAGGAGAATATCCCTTGGAATCGTCAACATCGTCATCTTTATCAGCATCTTCATCTGTCATCATCGTTGTCATTTCGCCTCTCCATACTTCACTGGCTTCCAGTAGTTTGCAGTACCCAGCCAGACGACATACGAAACTCTGAATCTACAGCTGTTTTCAAAGCTAAACTAAAACTTTCGACAAATAATCTGAGCATTTTTATGTTGTCCAAGGGCACCTCAGACGCATGCCTTGGCGCTTTAAAAATTCGGTTTTATTTACTTATTAGTGGGGCCACAAAATTTTCTTTATAAATTAATTACACAAAGTTAGACAAGTAGCCAACTGAAGTTACCAAAGTGGTCAAATGAAACCAAGCGGTAACTGGACGGTAGACAAACTGTTTAACAAACGGTTAGCTGACTGGTCAATATACCCAACTCATTACCATTAATCAGACATAGATTTGAACACAGCATGGCTTAGTGAATTTTTAATAATTTCAGGATTGAGGATAATAAAATCCAGTACATTCTGGTTTAAGACAATTAGCGATTGCATATTCACACACAACCCGTCTCTGATTGTTGATGAGATAAACTTCACAAAACACCACCCTTATCTCATGGTTTTTGCTTTTAAGCTATGCAGAAAAACAAATAAATAAATCCAAAAATGCAATCAAGGAAACACCAGGTAACCTTGATTTTTGAGAACAGTTAAGAGAGTCTCAACAGCTTGTCGGCACAGAGGTTCTCAAATTTCAGACGTTTCGATTGGTTCCGACTAAGACAAAAAATTTATTATTTATCACATAAAATAATATCAAATACTCCAACCAGGCATTCTAAAATCTTTACAGATAAAAAGGTTTAAATAATACTAGGGATTTTTTAGCAGAAAAAGTTCTTATTTAGAAACACATTCAGATTCAACAATGATGTTGTGATAATGATGATTGGATGTTTATTTATTAGTTGAAAACAAACTAACAAAATTATTAAATTCTCAATCCTAAATTATAAACATAAAATAAATAAATGAATGAATGAAAATAATAATAAGAACTCAGTCAAAATTAAAAAAATCTACCAATGAATAAAAATTTAGAATCTGTGATCACCAAAGCAGCCATAACTGTCTGGTAGGTGTATATTGACAAGTGCATCTAACTGCATTCTGTTCTTTAAGCTTGTCGAGCTTTTAGTCTCCTAGAAAAGAAATCCAAAATTCACATTCGAAAAATACAATTTAAAATTTGTTAAATGAATAAAACCAAATTAAATAAACATTTAGCGTGGGGACTAAAAAATAAATTACACTCTGAATCAAGGTACCCCCACCCCAGTAGAGTGGCGTGGGACATACTTTTTATCAACCCCACCCCATTCAAGTGACATGGGACATACATTTTTATAAACCCCACCCAATTCAAGTGACATTGGACATACATTTTTATAAACCCCACCCATTAGAGTGACATGGGACATATATTTTTATCAACCCCACCCCATTAAAGTGACGTGGAACTTTAATCACACCTCAATCAAACCAAACCTGTACATCACTATGCAACAGTCCTCACTGCCTAACAAATAAAAATATATTTAAAAAAAATTTAATATTACACTTTTACTTCTAAATGCCCTAAAAAAGAAGAAATAATTTTTCCTGTGTTATCTGATTATATCTCTTAAACAGTTTGATGAAATATAAAAGTGTAGGATGATCATAGTTTACAAACTGTCAGTCATAGAAACATATCAATAGAATGTCCCACACTTTTATATATCGTCAAACTATTTAAGAGATATAATCGTAAATAACTAAAAAATTAGCCAATCTCCTAGTTTTGCAGCCTGGACCAATTTTGATAGAAATTAAAATTTTTACAAACTTTTATTTAGGTTACAATCTCTGTTTGTGTGTGTGTGGCTTTCTCTGTACAAAAATCTTGCAAGTGAAATTTAAGCAGCTTTTTGAAATTCACTTACATTTCTTCCAATTAATTTAAAAATTTAATAGAATATAAGTCCGCAACGATAAATAATCCCAACAAATTTCAACTTGATTGGATAATGCCTATGGCAGGTCGAACGGGAAAACGGTTTCTTGTGTGCGTTAATAGGGTATCAACGCACGGCTCAAGCAAACAAGGTGAAGTTAATATAAAAGATCTAAAAAGCTAAATAAAGCTAGAATACCCAGATAGCCAACATTGAACGGTTAGCTGAACTCCGACGTATTATTAACTTTCCGTTTAATACTTTGTTTTATTAAAAAAAAAAAATACAAATTTTGTTTACGAAATCCAAAAATAAGAAACAGTAATCTTAACAGGAGCTTACAAAAACAAAACTCTACCAAGTCAAGGACCAGCCATGGCCGCCGTTGTTTATTTACAACACTTATCGCCAATGCAGCATAGATATTAGATCAGAAATGTGCGTCACAACGGAAAATATACAAAAAAACTTTGAAGTAAATAATTTTTGATAATTGAATTACTAAAGTACTCAAAACAATTTTAAAGTAAATTAAAATATTTAAGTAAGCATATTGATGCTAATAATTTGCCACAATTGGTTGTTTGGTTAGGTATTTCAATATTTCAATGACTTTAAAACAGAATTAATTACAACTTTTTCGATACTTTAAATTATTACACTAAACAAATATCAGCAAAAAATAGTTAAAGATAAAAAAGGTTATTGTTAATGAGTTTTAAAGAATTGAGCAAGCAGGCCCAGTCAGAAGGGGATTAGGGGACCACCCCCAGTGCATGACCTGAGCCCCAAAGTACATGAATCCAGTTTTTTGACAAAATTTAAAAGATAAAAATGATAAAATATCAATTATTTTGTTCAATAAATCAATAATACAAAACTTATTCTGTATTTTGGCAATCACCGTTGCCAGCATGATGTACCTACTCAGTGAGTAGTATATTGTTTTTGCAACCATAACTACTCAGGCTACTGCATACGATATTGGAACGTAGAAACTAGAAACATTATAAATTGAATAAATTCCCAATTCTAGCCCAACAATCGCTCCCAAAATTCACCATTCCAGACGCAGAATTGCAAAAAATGTATTGGCGAGGTTACTCATCTAAATCGCCTCTCCTCCGTTCAGCCTTCAGACGCTCACCACGTATAAATCTTCAAATTTATTTATTTTTGATGTGTAGCGAACCAACGAGTGTCAATATATTCGTAAGCCCACGCCACATGAACATACGTAGTGTTTAGTGTTTACAAACGAGCAGTGTTGGGTAGGATTTGAAATCAAATGATTTGAAATCACGATTTAAAATCAAAATATTGATTTTTGATTTTTGATTTGAAATCATTTTGCAAAGTTTAATTATGATTTTGATTTGAAATCATTTTTTGACGATTTTCGATTTTATTTTAATATTCGAAAATCAAAATCATAACATATTTTTCTATGCCGCTATTTCTATGCCAAGCCAACAATCGCTTTGAGCGGTAATTTTTATACAAATAGTTTTTAACAACATGGCAGATAGTATAGATTGCGATTTGAATTGCGTAAGAATGTGTAATTTGCCTTCCTAACTTGATGGTAATTTATTTTAAATAACTAGCGGGAAAGGTGACAGAGTGGTAGCTAAATGAGTTAATTGCGCTAAGTCAATTTCAGGATCAAAATTTTCTTCGTCATTTGAAGGTAACGTGCTATAATTATACTATAATAATAATAGATACGGTAAAACCGTACTTTCCTACCGAACAATTATTAAATCAAATACGTTGCTATCTTAATATGCCGAAAACTCAAATGCAGTTGAATTTTGTTGATTTTAATATTTAAAGGATGAGCGTCATATCTGTGTCAGCTACTGCTGATGGACTCAAAAGTCAAAGCTTGGAACGAATTGATAATGACTACGGCTACTATGATGACCAGTGGTCTTCACAGACCATCGGTACCTCTAACAATGTCTACAACATTAAGATAAAAATGATGAACTATTTATCGGATGTTGACAGTACTTTTGCCATTTTTAGTTCATATGAATTAATTAAAAAAGTGTTCATAAGATATAATACAACACTGCCTTCGTCAGCTCCTGTCGAAAGACTGTTCAGTTCCGCCAGTTTAATTGAAACTCACAGAAGAAATAGTTTGACTGATTCAATATTTGAGAAATTGTTGCTTTTGAAGATGATTAAACTTTAGTCACATTTCATTGTTTAAGTGATTTTAGATCAAATTGTGTTAAAACATAATTTTATAGACAAAATTATGTTAAATTAAACCATACCGTGTAATAATAATTTATAAAAAAAAAAAGATTTTGATTTGATGATTTGAAATCATTTTTAAAAGTGATTTTGATTTGAAATCATTTTGTAATTAATGATTTTGATTTGAAATCATATTTTTCTTGACGATTTTGATTTTGATTTCAAATCATTTCAAAAATGATTTAACCCAACACTGCAAACGAACATGCATATATGATCGACAAAACAAACACTTGATCTTGTCCCCAAAACCTTTCTTTTCCTCCCCAATCGGAAAATCCTAGCCCAAGGGCCTGTGAACTCATCACATTATTAATTTAATACGTTTATTCTCTGCATGTTTTTATCAGTTTTCTATACCCATTTTTTATTTTCTAATATGATTCTGATAGTAAATCAAGGTTCTTTTGGTTCGTTCATTTCATGTTAACTGGAGTTTATTATAACTATAAAATTAAATATTAGCTAAAATATTTCTTCATGTTTTGAGAAAAGTGTGATGAAAAACAAGGGTAGCCGTCAATTGGGCGCCCATCAAAATATAGTATACCAACACAACTCCATATTTCTTATAATAAATTTACTTGACAGATCATCTACAGAGCAGACATGATAGTATTTCATGAACAGAGTAAACAAACATGCATCTTCGATAAGTAAAAAACAAGAAAATCAGTACGAATTACAAACACGACTGAAACAAATACAACTTGAATAATGGCAAAATTCAACTGATAACAAGAAAAAAACTAGACAGGTTCATGACGTTTGTTAAAAATTACCCACAAAACAAACATAAAGATATTATATTTATTAAGAACGTAGCAATTTGATATTCGTATATTGTGTTAGACATAAAGACTGCATCATTCATCGTAATATATAAGTATTCCGAGAGAGTGATCAGACATGTATGAATCCTTGAACCTGATATGAAAAATAAAAACATAAGCAATACATTATAAAGTAAAAATCTTTTTATAAATAAACAAAATAGTTGTATTTTCCCTTCTAAAAAGCTAATATGGGCTTGTGCATGTCATTATTATAATTATAATTATTATTATTATTATTATTATTATTATTAATTCAAACCTACCTGATGTCATATGATTTTTCCAACCATTTCATCGTGAATAACCCACTTAGTGACCATTGATTACAGCATTTCCTGTCAAGAAATATCCATTAAATTTATATTTAAATAAATAATTAAATAATTTAAATAATTTAATTACCTGATGTCATATGATTTTTCCAACCATTTCATTGTGAATATCCCACCTAGTTCTGACCATGGATTACAGCATTTCCTGTCACAAATTTAAATTTATTTCACATTAGAAACAATATTGAAAAAATATTGAATATATTTTAGTCAATTAGTTAATACAAGAGACTCTACAAATTGATTTTACCTTTGAATAAAACCAGATATGCTTCCACTTCATCTTCATTCTTCCCATCTTTATTTGTTTGTCATTCTTTCATTCCATCTTCTTTCTTTAATTTGCCATCAGTTTACATTAAAACTAGTCTATGCGCAAACTACGCTTATATTTTTGAAAAGAACAAAATATTAATTAATATATTTCAGCCGAAACTCACAAACCACTCAAGGATAATTTGACACATGTCTGGAATTTATTTAAAGTTAATAAAATATTTAACTTAAAAATACAATCTTAATAAAATATTCTTTTATACCAATAATTATACATATTTTAATTTTATATGACTGAGACTCAAAAAAGTTAATACTAAGAAAAATGTTTTCTTATGATCTAAGAAAATTAAGTAAAAACACTACTACTTTTTTACCACCAGCGCCCAAGTAGTAGGTAAAAACTTTGATCTTATAAAAAGTAGACAATAGTTTTAGTTAAAAACAGAAGTTTTATTTTAAATCAACTAATTTTCAATAAAAATTATATCATAACATAAACTTTCAATTTAAAAATTTCCTTAAATTTTTAAGATTTTCTATCTATTATTAAAATACTAAAAAAGAGACGAAAAATTTGGCAGCACAAACCCACGGTCACGCAACTGGTTGGCATTATTTGGAGGCCTGAAAGTAACAACCATTTGGGTTGAACCTTCCTCCTCCTTAATCCTTTTGACTGAGACTGGAAAATTTAATAAGATCATTAAAATAACAACTCACGCGACTCTTATTAAAAATTCTTTTAGAAAATTCTAGGTCAGAACCCTGAGTAATATTCGCCATTAGCATGAGACAACAAACAATGGACTAGATCATGGGTGACCTCTTTTATCAAAACATTAAGCTAGTTGTCACAGGTTTTTCTTTTGATTTTTGATTGTGATGATAGCAAGCATTCTGGGAAAATCTGAATTGTAGGAAAAACAATAAATGGAATAGCAGGACATCATTTTTAAACAATAATGCTTTAGATTGATAAACAAAAAATCTTGATGATGACCTAGCCGTTCCATTAAATATACGACCAGTATGGGCGTGTACAACAGATTGTAAATTGTTTACTTTGACTGGGCTCCTTTACATAATAATTATAACTACAATAATAGCATTATTTGAACCATTGTAGGTGACCGCATCAATTTAGGAAGAGGAGCAATTTCATAGTTTGTCGTGAGTGATTCCAACACAAACACAGGGTCATGCTTGACCAAAATCAGAAAAAGCTTTAAAGTTTTTATTGCTTTTGGCCGAAACATGATCTCGTCAGGTTGAGCCAACATAGCTGTCTTGTTTGATTTTCTGCATGAACAATGTTTCCTACTCATTTGTTGTTCAGATAAAGAGTAGTTCCCTTAACACTTCAGCTTCTCTTACAAAAAGTTTACATACACATTTTAGATTCATAAGAGCCAGGACAAGTGGTTTAACCATAATACTCCACCTGGACTTTGTGTTGAAGCAACTGATCGCTTTGGTACCCTCTGTCATCAAGGATTCCTTTGATTTCGTTGAAAAGATCAAGAAATCAGTCCTTTGTCTTGATGGCCAATTAATTATTACGGGTGATGTTGCTTCATTATACACAAACATGGACAATTATAGGAGTCTGAGTGTATCTAAACAATTTCTTTCTATTGGTTGTGGACTTTCCAGTCGGCAAATTGAAATCGCTATTTAACAATGATTTCATTTTTAATAATGAGAGATTTTTACAGACAAATGGTTGTGCAATGGGGAAATCTTACTCCCCAAACTTAGAAAATATTTATTTAGCTGAATTGGACGACCTCATCCGAAGTAACCCAATGGTCTCCTTCTACGGCCGATATATAGACGATCTGTTCCTGGTCTGTGGAGGGGACAAGGCATCCTTCAAAGTCTTCAGCAACCAAGTCAACAATCTCATCCCTGGCATCCTAATCGAATTCAACATTGAAAAACACACAGGTATTGAATTCCTAGATCTCAAAATCTCCAGGGACGTAAACGGAGCGCCATCGTTCAGTGTCCACTTTAAAGACACCAACAAGTTCCAATACCTCCACCACCGCTCACACCATCCGTCTCATACATACGACGGGATTGTGAAGTCACAGTTCATCCGATATTTCTGTCTCTCATCATCAACCAAATTCTTCCGTGACACGTAAATGACCCTCTGCCACAAGCTTAAATTCAAAGGATACTCAATAATTAAAATGAAAAGAATTATGAGGAAGGTAGAGAGATATGACGGAAAAACCGCGTTACCAACTGCAACTACAATCACCAAGAAGGAAGGGGGAATCCCAGTCATAACCGGCATTACCAACTGTAACTACAATCACCAAGAAGGAAGGGGGAATCCCAGTCATAACGGGAAATGACGGCATCTCACGGAAATTCTACAAACTTGTCCGTAACTCTACCACTAACAACCCAGCTCTACCACAACCCGTCATCACACTTCGGGCATGTCGAACGGAGAAAAATTTACTCCGCTCGCTTTTTCGATATTGGTAGTGGTCATTTGCCGTAGTATTATTAGTTGATTTTTTACTAATATTACTTGTATTTCCCTATAACCTTAGTATGTGATTTTGTTATAGTGCTAGTTACTTTATATAGTGCTAATAATTTTACAAATATTTTTTGTGCAATTTAATTCTTCTAAGAATTTTGGTATAATTGTTGCGATTCTGCGTGGGGAGGTGACAAGGCATCCTTCACTGTCTTCAGCAACGAAGGCAATAACCTTATCCCTGGCATCTTAATCGAATTCAACGTTGAGAAACACACAGGGATTGAATTCCTATATCTCAAAATCTCCAGGGACATAAACGGAGCACATACGACGGGATTGTGAAGTCACTTCAGCCGAGACTGGGTTTCTCTCACGACAAGGTTTGTTTGATATTGCTCCTTGTTTATGATTAAAATGCCAAAAGAGTCTAGTAATCAGTATAACAGGTCTAATTATAAACGGAAAGAAAATCCTAGAACTTTCGTTAACTCCAAGTTTGGTACAAATTCGTCGAATTTTCCAGATAAGTCTAGATTTCCTTAGTGTTTGTAAAATATAAAATATCTTTTCCAGATAAGTTGCTAAACTATTTGGCACCCCCTCTGGATGATGAAATTTGAAGCCGCAATAATGAACAATATTAACATTAAACCGCCATCTTTAGGAGATGTGGTGCAACCTAAATATCATAGAATTGTTCATAGTAGCGCTAAAACAAGCGAGGGATAGATGATAAATCAGCGGAAGTTGTGCATTATAAGAAAAACTTTTTGGTACAACTATTACGTTCTAAATTTAATTCTAAAAAATTAAATAGAGAGGAATTCATTACATGGCTTAATGCTCATATTATTCCATGTATCCCGGATAACCTCACCCTATTAAATTATACTCCTCGTATTACACCGCCAATGACAGCAGTCTTTAATAGTACCAAGAACACAGCCTCACAACCATCTCAATCTCTCTCCAAAAAGACGATTCTCCTGGTGATCAGCATGAAAGAAAAATCTCAGGAGAATCTGGAAGGTTACTTATGAACTTATCCAAGTACCTGTTTTTGTGCCACAATTTAAAAAAAAACGTTGATATAGCATCCTGAAAACAAAAAAACTCATCAAAGAAGTCGCCGACATGCTTAACGGTACCAAGAACAGTCTCCCAACCATCTCAATCTCTCTCCAATAAGACAATCCTCCTGGTGATCACCAGTAACGACAGATTCTCCAAAGATTTTTTCCGACTGGTTAAAAAAACCTGGAAAATAATTCAGCCATCTCAACAGATAATGACAGATATACTCCCAGTACGAGCGTGTACGACGGAAAAAAATCTGCGGAGAAAACTCCTTAGATACTGGTGAACTACCCTCAAACGACATTTTACTTCAATGGTTCTGTGAAAACAAATCGTAACGTTGTTAGTCCTTACGTTGGGCACTCATATTAAAGTCGAATATCAGGATATTTATATGAAATTCTTATTTTAATAATTTTATACATGCGCAGACTTTTTTTAACATACATAACTACGCTTCAGACAACCATGGCACTAAAAGACACCTGGTGGACAGCATGAAAGGACAAATCTCAGGAGAATCTGGAAGATGTGAGTGCCAGGCTGTGAGTCGGATGGCTGTGGTTCGACTCCAGTTACAATTTTTATTATTTTTTTCTGATTTTTATCTTGGAATATATTTTATTTCTGACCTGTAATTCTGTTGATTCTTATGATAATCGTAGCGATTGATTGGTTAAGTTTTGCCTATCGGTACGTGTTTGGACCGCAAGTTACATATCTATTTATTTTCAACTTACCATTGTTATTTTTATTTTGTTCACCAGATCGTTACTCCTGAAGAAGAGGACGTTGTCCTCGAAACGTTGGGCGTATGGCGGTCTTGATCTAATAAAGGATTTGTCCACGTGTTCGACTTTGTTTTTTAGTTGCTTGGAAAGGCTTGGTGCGAGTATTCGTTCATAGTACCGTTACCCCCCCCCCCCCCCAACCCTATTTGCCGAGACTGGACTACAATCCACTGGCGTTCACGGGGGCTCTTTCTGTATCGGGGATGGACCGCCTAACAAAGATCTGGGGAAGCAGGAATAGAAGAGGGAGAAAAAAGACCACGTTTTATACCCTCCCTAAGATTCATAGGAGTCAGAACAAATGGTTTAACCTTAATACTACAAGGAGCACCGTCGTTAAGGGTCCATTTTAAAGATACTAACAAATTCCAGTACCTCCAACACCGCTCTCACAGTTCATTCGGTATTTCCGCCTCTCATTATCATGTTCTTCCGTGACACGTGCATGACCCTCTGCCACAAGCTCAATCGCACTGGCGACTACAACCCAATCAATGGATCCCACGCCGGAGGAGATGATAGAGATAGCAATAATGACATTCAGTTCTGATTACCGACGAGTGATGAATATGTTGTGGGAAAGGATACTCAATAATTAAAATGAAAAGAATTATGAGGAAGGTTGAGAGAGATATGACTGAAAAATCTGCCCTACCAACTGTGACTACCAATACTATATTGGACCGCAAGTTACATATCTATTTATTTTCAACTTACCATTGTTATTTTTATTTTGTTCACCAGATCGTTACTCCTGAAGAAGAGGACGTCGTCCTCGAAACGTTGGGCGTATGGCGGTCTTGATCTAATAAAGGATTTGTCCACGTGTTCGACTTTGTTTTTTAGTTGCTTGGAAAGGCTTGGTGCGAGTATTCGTTCATAGTACCGTTACCCCCCCCCCCCCCCAACCCTATTTGCCGAGACTGGACTACAATCCACTGGCGTTCACGGGGGCTCTTTCTGTATCGGGGATGGACCGCCTAACAAAGATCTGGGGAAGCAGGAATAGAAGAGGGAGAAAAAAGACCACGTTTTATACCCTCCCTAAGATTCATAGGAGTCAGAACAAGTGGTTTAACCTTAATACTCCACCGGGCCGCCCGATTATTTCGGATGTGGGGTCGGTGGATAACGGGATTAACATTTTCATGGACTTTGTGTTGAAGCAACTGATCCCATTGGTACCCTCTGTCATCAAGGATTCCTTTGATTTCATTGAAAAGATGATGTTTCTTCGTTATACACAAACATGGACAATTATAGGAGTCTGAGTGTATCTAAACAATTTCTTTCTATTGGTGGTGGACTTTCCAGACGGCAGATTGAGGCCTTTTTAATCCTTCTCCGTCAATCGCTATTTAACAATGATTTCATTTTTAATAATGAGAGATTTTTACAGGCTGTGCAATGGGGAAATCTTACTCCCCAAATTTAGCAAATATTTACTTAGCTGAATTGGACGACTTCATCCGAAGCAACTATATCGATGATCTATTCCTGGTGTGGGGAGGTGACAAGGCATCCTTCACCGTTTTTCAGCAACGAAGTCAACAATCTCATCCCTGGCATCTTAATCTCCAGGGACGTACAAGGAGCACCGTCGTTAAGGGTCCATTTTAAAGATACTAACAAATTCCAGTACCTCCAACACCGCTCTCACAGTTCATTCGGTATTTCCGCCTCTCATTATCATGTTCTTCCGTGACACGTGCATGACCCTCTGCCACAAGCTCAATCGCACTGGCGACTACAACCCAATCAATGGATCCCACGCCGGAGCAGATGATAGAGATAGCAATAATGACATTCAGTTCGGATTACCGACGAGTGATGAATATGTTGTGGGAAAGGATACTCAATAATTAAAATGAAAAGAATTATGAGGAAGGTTGAGAGAGATATGACTGAAAAATCTGCCCTACCAACTGTGACTACCAATACTATATTGGACCGCAAGTTACATATCTATTTATTTTCAACTTACCATTGTTATTTTTATTTTGTTCACCAGATCGTTACTCCTGAAGAAGAGGACGTCGTCCTCGAAACGTTGGGCGTATGGCGGTCTTGATCTAATAAAGGATTTGTCCACGTGTTCGACTTTGTTTTTTAGTTGCTTGGAAAGGCTTGGTGCGAGTATTCGTTCATAGTACCGTTACCCCCCCCCCAACCCTATTTGCCGAGACTGGACTACAATCCACTGGCGTTCACGGGGGCTCTTTCTGTATCGGGGATGGACCGCCTAACAAAGATCTGGGGAAGCAGGAATAGAAGAGGGAGAAAAAAGACCACGTTTTATACCCTCCCTAAGATTCATAGGAGTCAGAACAAGTGGTTTAACCTTAATACTCCACCGGGCCGCCCGATTATTTCGGATGTGGGGTCGGTGGATAACGGGATTAACATTTTCCTGGACTTTGTGTTGAAGCAACTGATCCCATTGGTACCCTCTGTCATCAAGGATTCCTTTGATTTCATTGAAAAGATGATGTTTCTTCGTTATACACAAACATGGACAATTATAGGAGTCTGAGTGTATCTAAACAATTTCTTTCTATTGGTGGTGGACTTTCCAGACGGCAGATTGAGGCCTTTTTAATCCTTCTCCGTCAATCGCTATTTAACAATGATTTCATTTTTAATAATGAGAGATTTTTACAGGCTGTGCAATGGGGAAATCTTACTCCCCAAATTTAGCAAATATTTACTTAGCTGAATTGGGCGACTTCATCCGAAGCAACTATATCGATGATCTATTCCTGGTGTGGGGAGGTGACAAGGCATCCTTCACCGTTTTTCAGCAACGAAGTCAACAATCTCATCCCTGGCATCTTAATCTCCAGGGACGTACAAGGAGCACCGTCGTTAAGGGTCCATTTTAAAGATAATAACAAATTCCAGTACCTCCAACACCGCTCTCACAGTTCATTCGGTATTTCCGCCTCTCATTATCATGTTCTTCCGTGACACGTGCATGACCCTCTGCCACAAGCTCAATCGCACTGGCGACTACAACCCAATCAATGGATCCCACGCCGGAGCAGATGATAGAGATAGCAATAATGACATTCAGTTCTGATTACCGACGAGTGATGAATATGATGTGGGAAAGGATACTCAATAATTAAAATGAAAAGAATTATGAGGAAGGTTGAGAGAGATATGACTGAAAAATCTGCCCTACCAACTGTGACTACCAATACCAAGAAAGAAGGTGGAATCACAGTCATAACGTGTAACGATGGATTACGTTCGTAATCCTCGTAAACCTTTCTGTTGGTTTTTGCATTCTGGTGTTGCCAAATGTCATTCAGTGTATGCATTATTGATTTCCCTACAACTTATTACTCTATTGAATGACTCATTTATAATGCTGGTTACTTTTTATTGCATCTTCCATGCATTAATTAATGTATTATTGATATGATTATTCTACTACCAATGGAAGTCAACACTAGGATCCATGCCGCGATCCGTTCGACGGCAAAACAAAACGTGTTTCAGTCGGCCTCGGAAATAGTACAAAATAGTCTTCAAGTAGAGTTGCTTCCCAGATGGCATACAACGAAAAAAAGCATATACAACTTTATAAGGTAAAGTAATTGACATATAACTCAATTATAATATCAAATAATTAAAAGATATTAAAAATTTATTTCAGAATTTAATATGCTTTCTTAACAATTTAGGCGTATTATGGCTTTTCCTTTTCTGCCTGGCATTGACATACCTGAGGCATTTCTTCATTTAAAAAGAAAAGTTTTGGTTGAAAGTGATCAAAAGAATAATTGACTTTGTTGACTATTTTGAAAAAACATGGATCAACAGTCAGGTCTGGCCACCTCACACCTGGTTGACTTACGTGGAAACCGTCAGGATAAACAACGATGTTGAGGGTGAATATTATCTAAATCAGTTGATTTATATTATATTGCTGCTAAGAGTGGCATATTAATTATCCTAAAAAAATTGTTTTTAGGATGGCACACACGCCAGGCGTTGGATTTGAACCAACCCAAACCCGCTACTCTTCAACGAAGCGGAATATGTTACCCTGCAAGTCAACCTGATATCCGAGAAAAGACTTCACAGGTACCAAAGGACGACCACTTTAAAGTAGCTTTTGCATGATCCAAACCAACCCAAATTTACCGAAAAGATTGGTTATGTTAAAACCTTGGACAATAACTCGAAGTTACCAGGCTCTCTGAGTACCCTAGCTAACCACGATGTAGTCCATTATAAAACTTTTTTTATCAAATTACTACTTTCTAATAAATTTAATAAATCTTTATTCTATTAACAATGTGCACATTCACCAGCTATTTAGAAATTTAAAATTATTTAAAAATAGTTAATTTTTAAAATTGTAAAGCATTTTTTGCAGAACTACCAAGAAGAAGACGACCTACAAATTTTAAGAGCTGTTAAAGTAGCACTATTTCACCTAATTGTCGCTCCCTTCACTAGTGAAGAAGAGAGAGAATTCATTCAAAGTGAAACCCAGAAGTTGGAGGTTGCAACGTCACCAGCAGTTCCCACGCACTTCTAGGGCACCAGGTAAAACACGTAATGTCGTCAACATAGAACTTATTGGTAAATTATCTAGAAATATCAATATTAAGGTAACGTGCTGTCCGAAATTCATCAAAGATGCAGTTCAGGTTTTCAGAGAGTACCAAGTCTCTGGCAGCCATATTAAAGCTGCATTCAACCCTAACCTCGAATTGATTGAAAAATATTAATCATAAGGCAACGTGCTGTCTATGGGTTTCAGAACAACTGATAATTGATCGAAAAATATTGTAATGAAACTTTTGCAGTAAGTTCTATAGAGATAGCACCAGTAAATTTGAGGAGTGAAAGACTTCTAGGGCACCACATAATTGATTGAAAATTATTAATCATAAGGCAACGGATCGTTTATTGATCGTATTTAAATGAAGCTATTAAATGGAAATTGCTCGCCCAGGGACATACGCGGAGCATCGTCTCACACATACGACGGAATTTTTGGTAATTTAACTCTTTCAGCCATCAACTGGTCACCTCATTTACGATGAGTCATAATTCATTAAGTAAAGAAGTTTTCCTTAGAAATTACCGTTACATCAAACGGCATATTTCACTCATTGACTTTTTTGAGAATAAACCTTTGTCTAAAAAGTTACCGAAACCACAAAGTCCAATAAAATCAGCAGTGGTAATAAACCCAACATAGCTGATGTGGAGAAAGAAACTTTTTTGTCGCTGAAAAACACTCAAAGTGAAATTATTAGGAAAGCTGATAAAAGCAATGTATTCGTAATTCTGGATAAACAAAATAACATTGACGAATGCACACAGCAGCTTGGTAACGCGAAATGCAAAACATCTTTCCAGATTTCTAAATTATTTGGCGCCTCCTCCGGATGCCAAGGATAGAAGATTCTATACGCTAAAAATTTAAGGGAGGTAACTCTGCCCCGAATAAAATTAATTCGTGGAGTAATAAACCTAGGTTACACCCTTAAAATAAAAATAACAGTAACAAAAATAACCGAACGCCCGTTTATAGTGAAGTGTCAAATGCTGACACTCCCAGGCCTAGACTGTCGCAGGATAAGTTTAACAATTTACTTGCTTATGTAGAGAAAGTCATCAAACTGTGGAATATTAGGATAGCACGTTCTTATTGGCTCAAAGCGGACTTTATGAAATTTGAAGCCTCTATAATGAATAATATCAATTTCATTAAGCCGCCATCTATAGGAGATATTGTGCAACCCAAATACCACGAATTATTTATAGTAGCGCTTAAGCAAGCTAGGGAGTTCACCATAAAAACGCTGGATGATAAATCTACGGGATTATTAAGCTCTCTAAGCACTATGGCGAATCCTGAAGTGGTGCACTTAAGCAAGCTAGGGAGTTCACCATAAAAACGCTGGATGATAAATCTACGGGATTATTAAGCTCTCTAAGCACTATGGCGAATCCTGAAGTGGTGCACTATAATAAAAATTACTTTATACAACTATTATATTCGAAATAACGGGAAACGACGGCATCTCTCGGAAGTTCTACAAACTGGTCCGTTCCTCTACCACTAACAACCCAGCTCGCTTTTTCGGTATTGGTAGTGATCATTTGCCGTATAATTATTAGTTAATTTTTCGCTAATATTACGTGTATTTCCCTATAACCTTTAAAGTGCTAGGTACTTTTGTAGTGCTAGTATTTTTTATAGTACTAGATTCTTCTTATAGTGCTAGGTAATTTTTATTACATCTACCATGTAATAGTTAATGTGATCATCATTTCACACTACACTATATGTAGATATTTCGTGAGTCATCCACTCATTGTCCACAACATTGCGTCTTGGGGCCTATGGCCCGCGGCATGTTGATTTACTCATTGTCCACAACATTGCGTCTTGGGGCTTATGGCCCGCGGCATGTTGATTTAGTCCATTTTATTCATTCGGTTTATTCTACATGTTCACCTCGTAGATACCGGTCCTTTTCACATTTGTAATCGAGTGGTTTACGATCGTTATCCTCGTAAACCTTTCATTATAGGTTAGCGGTTGTATGGTCCGCTATTGTACCAGGTACAGTTCACATTTATAGTGATGGGTACTTTTCAGTCGCCAATTTTTGTTGCCAATTTTTGTTGTCAATTTTGGGTTTTTCTTGAGTATTATATAACATATTATAATATTCTACCATTTACCTGGAATGTGATTTGTCGTAGTTATAGTGCTCGTTACTTTTTAGTACCTTTTAGTACACTATTCATCTCACCAAGAATGAATAAATAATTACTTTTCATATTACTTTCAATATTTTTATTTTTTAATAAAGCACTAAAAAGCAGGCGTGATGACATACGCTGCACGCGGACGGCACATCCATGTGCATTACTCAATTCTTCTTTTTTATAAGTTCCTTCGCCCGTTTCGATAGCGTAGAGTTATGTTTTAATTTCAGCAATGTAACTCTATCTAGCCATCAACTAAAGCTATTGGAACTGGGCACCTCATTTACAATGAACCACAACTCAACGAAATTTCATACTAAAAAGTTCGTTACATGGCTTAATGCCAATATTATTCCGTGTATACCGAACAACCTCACAATTTTGAATTATACTCCTCATATTACTCCGCCAATGACAGCAGTCATAAATGACACACCTGTAACCCCTCAACACTCGTCTGATTTACGATAGAGGATTTAAAATCTAATAATAACGTACGCTCGGCTACTCTCGAGGTAGACAGGTACCCGCTTACGAGGTCGATCACAACCTCTTACAGGGTCCCGTCCCCACCCCTTTGTAGACCTGCGAACGATGATATTACGAATTATCAATATAATTTATCTCCAGTTATGGTCACGTCACCTTCACCAAGAATGAATAAATAATTACTTTTCATATTACTAATTTTTGTAATGGTTTCCACAAATATTTTAAGACATGTAAATCTTCTACAACTTCACTTTGTAGAGATCTGTCATTTTTATTGTCGATAACCATTCATGTAGTATTCTTTCCTCATTTCCGCAGTCCGCAAAGTACCAAAATGTGCGAACTCGGGTACCGATCGTTTATATGTGAGTCATGAAATATATGAACGTGCGGTCCAGACGCGTGCCTATAGGCAAAACTCAACCAAATAGTTTCTGTTCATATTATCATATATGTTTTGTAATGGTTTTTACAAATACAAATATTTTAAGGCATGTAATTCTTCTACAGCTTCACTATGTAGAGATCGGTTATTTTATACAGCTATTATGTTCGAAATTTCATACTTAAAAATTTGATAGATGAGTTCTTTCACAACCTCTTACAGGGTCCCGTCCCCACCCCCTTGTAGACCTGCGAACGATGATATAACGAATTATCAATATAATTTATCTCCAGTTATGGTCACGTCACCTATACCCCCAATAACTGAGGCGTTAGCCCCGGTTGTGGGGAATAACGGGACACCTATCGGAGTTTTAAATGATAATTTATTACTGCAGGAGGAAGAAAATGAGGGGTTGACTACTCTGGTTCACCAGTACCTAAAAATGATTCTCCTCTATCTTCCTCTGATGATTTTTCGAGCCCTATCCGCCACCATACGGATAGGTCTCCAGGTATGATGGGACTGTCATAACAGCAGGGACTTCTAGGGCACCATGCGAATTTGCCGAACGCAGAAGTTATCCACTGCAAACAAACCTTTCTTTAAGAAAATGCTGCTTGCTAAAATTAAGACACGGCGGTCGTTGGACCAGGAAGTTTACTCAGAGTGGCTTAAAGCTAATGTCTATGATGTTATTCAAAATAATGTTTCAGTAGCGACACCTCCTCCTAGTGCACGCTCTGTGCGTCAAACCGCGCATCAAGCGGACTCTCGCATTACAAAGCCAGGTAGCGCGCCCCACGCGAATACTTATCGTTCGCCGCAAGACTCAGTAAGAAATCAAGATAGCTTTGTCGCAATGATGTGTGGTGACAATGCACATAGTAATCCAGTTACTAATAATAGCTTTAACTTGTCAGTCTCAGCAGAAAATGAGGTCCCACAAAACTCAGGTATAAGCATTAGTAATATTTCCAATATCTTAGAGTCTTCGCCTGTTAATGAAAATAATAATTCACAGCGTCGATCTATTGTCCCGTTAGAACGCTCGCCTGCCATAATTAATGTTGCAAGCGAACAAACGCATGCACATGCCACGCGTGGAGCACGCAAGACTCGCAGCCCAGCCGAACAAATTCGGCTATCGAAAAATCTTATAATGAAAGTAACGTTTTGTAGTAAATTCTATAAAGACAACACAAGTAAGTTCGAGGAGTTTAAGACTGTGGGAAGCCACTTTAAAGTAGCTTTTGCGCCCCCGCAGAATCCTGACCAACCCTCTACTTCAGCGGGCCATCCAGCCCCCATTCTGTGTGTTGTTAAGGAGCCAGTCTGCTACCAGAATCTACCGGAAAGTTTGGTTACACGGATTGTAGCAGCTCAGCCTGAAGAGTTGATAACTGAGTTGACACACCTGCCAGTCATTGATCGCTTGTCAATATTTTTATTTTTTAATAAAGCACTATGTAGAGATCGGTCCTTTTTATATAACCATTCATGTAACATTTCATCATTTCCATAGTCAACGTATCTAACCATGTACTAACACGGGCACTCGTCATTTATTTGTTGAGTCATTGTTTCAAAGAATGTTATCGAATTTTAACTAAAATTATCATGGCACAAACTAGCTCTCTTAACTCACAACTTATGAAGCTTTCTAAAACTGATCACTTATCTATTGTATTTAAAGCCATAAAATTACAGGAGAGAAAGTTATTATTTAAAGGACCTTATGAAGGAACATTTAAAATTTAAATGTAACCCTGAAATTTTACATAGTGGTAACTCACCTAACCTAGAAATGGAGGAATTAAAAGCCTATAAGGAGCTCAAAAATAACGATGACATTATTATCCGTAAAGCCGATAAAAGTAATGTTTTTGTTATCTTAAATAAGAGGGATTATCTCCAAGAGGGTTGTCATCAATTGATTAATACTAAGTTTTATCGAAAACTTGATAAACCGTTAAATTCGGTGACTGATATTAATAGCCAGGACAAGTGGTTTAACCTTAATACTCCACCGGGCCGCCCGATTATTTCGGATGTGGGAACTCATATTAAAGTCGTATAAGCAATTAGTTGTTTGTTTTATCAGGATATTTATATGAAATTCTTATTTTAATAATTTTATACATGCACCGACTTTTTTAAAATACATAACTACGCTTCAGACAACCATAGCACTAAAAGACACCTGGTGGACAGCATGAAAGGACAAATCTCAGGAGAATCTGGAAGGTTACTTATGAAGAAGACGTCAACACGATATTGGATTCCCATCAGACTAGATGAAGGCATACCACAGGGTCCTCCGGGCACAGGCGCGACTCCTCAAGAGCAGGCTCTTTGGGACACAAAGATGGGCAGTGTGGTGGCAGGTGATACACTAAACCGTGAGGAAGAGCCCAGCAAAGAGAACTTAGAGAAAAACATACAGTCTCATTAAAAAGTAGGCCACACTTCAGGTTCCAATATTTACATATCCGCTCGCATCATCCATGACACACGTACACTGGCATTGCAAATCATTATTTAACAGGTATTTTTGACTTTCATCCTCACCTAAACTACGCTTCAGGCACTAAGACACTTGGTGGACAGCATGAAAGGACAAATCTCAGGAGAATCTGGAACGTTACTTATGAAGAAGACGCCAACACAATATTGGAACAGAAAAAAGCTTCAAAATATAACTGATCTCAATGTCTCCTGTCCAACAGGGCTCGGCTATCTTTGTCTCACTATAAACCGTCTCAGAACTACGCTTCAGATGCTCTTGTTCTTCAAAGCATTGAAAATGTGAGGTTTGTGGGAAATCACCGAATGGATGTCAGCGTAGCCTTAAAAATTGGAAAGAAATTGAATGAAGAAGTAAGATTGTCATGTTTTACAAATTTGTTATAAATATATTGTCAGGCACTGGTAGTGGTGGTAAGGTCTAAACCTAAGAGTCAGCGGTTCGAATCCGGCACGTATGAATGAACGCGTCTGGATGCTCTATCAAAAGTAATTGATTCATGGCCTTGTTTAACCTTCAGACAACCATGACACTAAAAGACACCTGGTGGACAGCATGAAAGGACAAATCTCAGGAGAATCTGGAAGGTTACTTATGAACAGAAAAAAGTTAAAAATATAACTCTAATATATCTGCTGCTTTCCGAGACTACAAAGTTTCAGGTAGTCACATTAAACTCCTCATCAGCGATTCTTCTGACATTTCTCCAGCTGTCCCCATCCTTTATGTTATCGAGGAACCGAAGTATTATAAGAGTCTTTCTGAAAGTTTAGCCAATAAGATGTTTGGCTCAACCAAATGACATTTTGACGGAGCTTAATAGACTAAGTAAATGTGACAAACTTTCTGTGGTGTTCAGAGCACTAAAAAGTAGGATCCTTGATACTCAGTGCACCAGCAACCATCACAGTTGCAAAAATCTACTTCCTTCTTCTTCGTCTAGCTCCCGTCAATCTGACGAGGATATAAAAGTCGTCACCCAGTCTAATAGCTTAATGACTCATTTATAAGGCTTAAAGGTGATTTTATGAAATTTGAAGCCGCAATAATGAACAATATTAACTTCATTAAACCGCCATCTATCGTGCAATGTAAATATCATGAATTGTTCATAGTAGCGCTTAAACAAGCGAGGGAGTTTACTATTAAGACTCTAGATGATAAATCAGCTGAATTGATAGGCTCTTAGCACCCTAGCAAATCCTGAAGTTGTGCATTATAACAAAAACTTTTTGGTACAACTATTATGCTCTAAATTTAATTCTAAAAAATTTAATAGAGAGGAATTCATTACATGGCTTAATGCTTATATTATTCCATGTATCCCTAATAACCTCACCCTATTTAATTATACTCCTCGTATTACACCGCCATTGACAGTAATCTTTAATGGTACCAAGAACAGTCTCACAACCATCTCAATCTCTCTCCAAAAAGACGATTCTCCTGGTGATCACATGAAAGGACAAATCTCAGTACTTATGAAGAAGACGTCAACACGATATTGGATCTGTTTCTGTTTTATCAGGAATGAAATTTATATGACATTCTTATTTTAATAATTTTATACATGCAAATTTTTTAACATACAGATTTCTACACTTAAGACTTGGTCTCAGAAACTTCACAGACGACCATGACCCCAGTCAGTCTGATGAAGGTTCTAGTCAGCGTCAAATCTGCAGGTGATTCTCGACATTTAGTTAAAATCTGATTAATTGATAACAAATACTTTAAAAAAATCATTTTTTTCACCTCTTCTGATGTTGAAGCTTGGCAAAGATGAACTTCAAACTTAAGACTGCAAAAGATATGATGCCGGCCATGGGCACGTTGATCCAGAAGACCGAAGAAATGTGTAAGAACAAGCTCACCGAAGTGATTCAAAACGAGTTGTCCAAGAAAAGAAAGGCAAAGACCATTTTGTCTAATGAGGCCATCACAGTTCTCAATGATATATGAGGTGCATGAAATTTGAAAGAAATGAAAGCAAGTGCAGTATTTTTGTGTTTCAACAAAATCATGAACAAAGTTCTCAAGCCAGCCTATCAATCTGCTGCTGTTTTGTTCAATTTATAATTGCATCATTTGCTAAATAAAAGTGGTACTCTTCGATTGTTTCAAATTGATGATCTCAGAAAACTCTCGGAAAATTCATTAAGTTAATGCTTTGAAGGTTTTTAATATTATTATTACTTCATGTTTTATTTCAATCTGTGTTTTATATCACATTTTTCAAAGCCACGGGTCAACATTTATTAACATGCCACATGTAGCGTTATATGCTTTCTGTAGACTTAAAAACTAAGTAAGAACTCAAAAACTGAGACTAGCGATTTTTCGAAAAGCAGCTGTTGAACAGTGTGTGATAAATCTATTGTAAGCATTTATAATCTTACAAGTATTTAAAATAAATATAACCTGTTGAGATATATGAGCGGATTTTAACATTATGGCAGCCGAATTAATATCAGCTGAATTGATAGGCTCTAAATTTAATTCTAAAAAATTTAATAGACAGGAATTCATTACATGGCTTAATGCTTATATTATTCCATGTATCCCTAATAACCTCACCCTATTTAATTATACTCCTCGTATTACACCGCCAATAACAGCAGTCTTGGTACCAAGAACAGTCTCACAACCATCTCAATCTCTCTCCAAAAAAACGATTCTCCTGGTGATCACTAGTAACGACAGCTTCTCCCAAGATTTTTTCCGACTGGTTAAAAGAAACCTGGAAAATAATTCGGCCATCCCAACAGATATACACCCAGTACTAGCGTGTACGACGGAAACAAATCTGGTGGACAGCATGAAAGGACAAATCTCAGTACTTATGAAGAAGACGTCAACACGATATTGGATCTGTTTCTGTTTTATCAGGAATGAAATTTATATGACATTCTTATTTTAATAATTTTATACATGCAGATTTTTTAACATACAGATTTCTACACTTAAGACTTGGTCTCAGAAACTTCACAGACGACCATGGCGCTAAAAAGCACCTGGTGGACAGCATGAGAGGACAAATCTCAGGAGAATCTGGAAGATGTCCACACAATATTGGAATTTTCAAAAATTTCAAAAAATGTCGATTCTACCTTAAACATAATCAACAATCCAAAGCCCGGCGATGGGACAAGGTAATAACACAAACAAAAGCCTTTTTGGGTTGGAAAAAGTACTGATTGCACTGAATGACAAATCAGTAACATCGTTATTCCATACGTTGAGCACTCGTATTAAAGTCACATAAGCAATTGGTTGTTTTCTGTTTTATCAGGAATGATACATCAATCTTGTTGATTCAACCATATACATAATCAAACGTTGGGCATTGTTATTAAAAATGCGCGTGCACGTCTTTACGCTTGGACACTCTACTCAATGGGGCTTTGACAGGATGGAGATTACACATATTATTTTAATAATTATATACATACAGATTTCTATGCTTCTACTTTATGTCAGAGACTTCACAGACAACCATGGCACTAAAAGACACCTGTTGGACAGTATGAAAGGACAAATCTCAGGAGAATCTGGAAGGTTACTTATGAAGACGCCAACACAATATTGGAACAGAATAAAGCTTCAAAATACTGGTAACCACCCGAACACACAAGCACAGAAACATAATAAAGGTCCAGGTCACCGATTCTTCTGACAATTCTCCACTTGTCCCTATCCTTTATGTCGTCAAAGAACCCAAATATTATAAAAGCCTTTCTGAAAGCTTAGCACACTTTGACTGAACTCAACAAACTAAGTAAGTGTGACAAACTTTGCGCGGTCTTCAAAGCATTAAAAAGCAAGATCCTTGAGACTCAATGAACTAGCAACCATCACATTTGCAAAAATCTACTTTCTTCCTCTTCTTTTATAAGTAAAGATTAGGATATTTTTCGATTGGATTTTGTGGAGGATTGAATAAACTTAATAATTTCGTACGCCGTCCATCACGTCCACTTTTTCTTTCTAGTGGCAAGAGCAACCTTCCAAACAATCCAAAGCCTTACGACCATGGCACTAAAAGACACCTGATGGACAGCATGAGAGGACAAATCTTACGAAGAAGTAAGACAACACGATATTGGAACAGAAAAAAGTTAAAAAATATAATTTATATCTACATCAATCTTGTATCTTCCAAAAAGTTGAATATTCATTAACATGTAGCATCACATAGAATTTCACCTTTAGAACTTTTCAGAACAACCTATCGTTGAAATTTTGCATGTACAGTATACTTTTAGCACGTAATTCTGTGTATAAATAGCACCTTAAAATTCAGTAATTTTCATCATTTGAGTTTCCTCACCGAGTAAGCTATTTTGATCGATTGGTTAACTTGGTAACATGTTAATTTTGCGATTCTTATGCAATATTAATTGTGATTATGCAAGTAGAGTGCGTGCTATTGATTCTTGATGAATTTACGCAATTTTGATATTACGTGGACATGTGTCAATTTGCAATTTTTTTTTTATTTTTAACGTTATTGACATGTATACCGAACAACCTCACAATTTTGAATTATACTCCTCATATTACTCCGCCAATGACAGCAGTCATAAATGACACACCTGTAACCCCTCAACACTCGTCTGATTTACGATAGAGGATTTAAAATCTAATAATAATGTACGCTCCCTACTCTTGAGGTAGACAGGTACCCGCTCACGAGGTCGATCACAACCTCTTACAGGGGGTGACCACTCTGGTTCACCAGTACCTAAAAATGATTCTCATCTATCTTCTTCTGATGATTTTTCGAGCTCTATCCGCCACCATACGGATAGGTCTCCAGGTGTGATGGGACTGTCATATCAGCAGTGACCACGGCGGACTTCTAGGGCACCACGCAAACAGCCACCAACCTAGATCTTATTGATAAGCTATCGAAAAGTATCAATATTAAGGCTACGTGTTGTCCTAAATTTATTAAAGAGGCAGTTTCAGAGACTACAAAGGAATTAAAAGTCCTATAAGGAGCTCAAAAATAACTATGACATTATTACCCGTAAAGCCGATAAAAGTAATGTTTTTGTTATCTTATCCCTCCAAGAGGGTTGTCATCAATTGATTAGTACTAAGTTTTATCGAAAACTTGATAAACTGCTAAATTCGGTGACTGATAAAATAATAGCCAGGACAAGTGGTTTAACCTTAATAATCAGGATATTTATATGAAATTCTTATTTTAATAATTGTATACATGCACCGACTTTTTTAACATACATAACTACGCTTCAGACAACCATAGCACTAAAAGACACCTGGTGGACAGCATGAAAAGACAAATCTATGGACAATTTTACACAGCCCATCACTTGCCTACCAAGTTTTATTTTCTTCCAAAAATACATAAAAACATAAGTGGCTTGATGACCATACACCTCAAGGTCGACCTATTGTTTCGGACGTAGGTTCTATAGATTATAATATCAACAAATTCATCGACCACCAACTACCTCGCACCTTCAATTTGTCATTAAGGACTCGTATGATTTCAAAGAATACAAAGAAGGTGACATTCTCGTAACCGGAGATATAGTGTCACTCAATACTAATATGAACAATAACAGAAGTGTTAGACTAGTTAAAGATTTTTGAACATTTATGAAAACCTATCGATCGCCCAAAGAACGCTTCTTGTCAAACTTTTTCGTCACTCCCTAACTCATAACACTTTTATTTTTGACAATAAAGAATACATCCAAACTAATGGTTGCGCTATGGGAAAAGCATATTCCCCTAATTTAGCTAACTTATATTTAGAATAATAAGAAATTTTCCTGGCATCTCTATATACCCTTGTGATGTATGCTGTGCATACCATGCTTAAAGCTCTTCTCTTCTCTTAAAGGGATTGGGACTCTCGGAGTCCAGGAGAAAGGATTGGGCCTCTGCCCTACCTTCAGCAATTCAGGAACAGCTTCCATGTGCCTTCCTTTTATAGAGACTCTTATCCTAGCTGTAGAAATATAGTAATTTTATTAGGACTTGTATTAGATTCATAGCAGTGAGATTTGAGACAAACCATTTTCATAAAAGATTGGATCTGCTAAGTTGTTTGGGCGCAGGTTGCATTTCTCGACTTCCAGCTCGCTTACGGTCGGGAACATCTGCTGTAACTCGCCGGGTGCTTGATCGGAACAGTTATCTTAAATTGCCCACGCTGCGCCGAGTATTGCATCAACCACGACAAACTCAACACTCATGTTGCAACACATGACTGATTAGCTGTTAATCAATATTTGTCAATAACTGCTCATTTGCTCACTTGGTCTAAAAAAATAAAAAAAAAATTTCATTTTATTTGATTTGGGACTGCTCATATGCTTAAGAGAAAGCAAGGGTGTTGATTGGGATGTGTTTCTGGATATACTGAGGTCCTTTGGAATGTTGTGTTGTGGAACACATTTGAAGTTGCTGAGGGGGTTGAAATGAGTCGTGGTAAGGTAGGAGAAAAAAGCTTCGACGAGGTTCCAGTTTTCGATTAGAAAACGTGAAACAGCTATTTTTACTGGTGAAGACACTAACCAATAATCAGCATTCTTCAGAGCATGTGAACCACATAATAAAAAAGCTACAAAGCAAAGATTTTTCCGATCAACTATAAGGTGTTAACTTTGCAGTTGACTGCATCTAAGCCAACACATAGTGAACAAGATACTATGCTAGATGGCTGGCTTAGAGGGCAATCAGCCATGATTAGACAAAAGCTGTTGAATGCCACAAGCGAATTTTTTAACACACAGTTCCCACACCCAGACACAAATGAAGGGGTAGTGGTTTTTCTAGATCCTTGTCAAATACTTTGGCTGATAAAAATCTATGGTTGATTCAGACTTGCTTATAACAACTCTTGCTGCACAACTACTTAGTGAATCAGTGGCTTGTTCTCTGGAATTCTGTTTGCAAGAGCAGTTTACAGGGTTTAATGATTGCAAGGCCAACATTAAATTTGTATGCATCATTAATCGGCTTTTTAACATACTGACCTCACGATTACAATTTTCTATCTAAAGCCAAGGTGTATTTGCAGTCTTTAAAAGAGTCTCGTAATGGAAAAATTCTGTTGGAATCTAATCGTAAGACAGGTTTTCTTGGTTTTTTAGTTATACAATAGTTAAAATTGTATAACTCGCTAGTTTTAAATTCTTCATTTAAAATGGAGTTCTTGTGTATGTTCAAAACAAGTCAAGATAACATAGAAGCCTGGGTGGATGCAATAACAACCCATCCGCAAGACAATTCGCAGCAGCCTACAAGTTGTTGGTTCACAATGACATACAGGGAAACTGCTTGCCACTGCAAGAAACAATATAGAAACACTGACCACAACTACACATACATTCCAATCCCTAAACATTTGTCTCAATGCTCAGAAAAGATTGTAGTTACATTACAGGGTTTGTTGTTTTTAAATTGAAAAAAGAACTGTGAAACATGCATCGATAGTTTAACTGACACTGCAGAAAACAAGATGTGTTTAATTTTTAATATTCAAGAGAAAATATAATTGATCGGCTGTGTTACTGTGTTACTGTTTAATAAAAAATATCATTGCAACCTATTTATCATCATTAGCATTGTAACATACTCAGCATCAAATATTATTGATTAAATTGCAACATATTTATCATCATACTCAGCATCAAATACATCGCAAAATATTCATTAAATTTATTGCAACATATTCATCATTCTGTATGACCAAAAAATCTTTATGGTAGTCTTTTGAAGATGCCTAAAAACAAGATGAGCACTGCCGCTGCTCTTAAAAGTCAGTGATGTCTGTACTTATCCAACAATTATTATATGCTTTTTCATTTTCCAAAAATTGATATTTTCCGCTATTTTTCCTCCAAACTTTGAGGCAATGTAATTTTTTCCCCCGAAGTAGAATTAGAATTATAATCCAATATTAATAAATAAATATTGAAGTATCCAAAAATGCTTTCATTTGCTTATAGACTAGCCTCGGTAAAGTTCTAGTATAGGATCATTGGCCGATTTCTATAAAAACACGGTTTAAAAAATGTTTAATAGAATAAGCTCAGAACATTATCAGAACATACTACAAAAAAGTTTATTTTTCACAGAAAAACTTACTAAAAACCGACTTTAAGCAAAAATATCCAAAGGCAATGTTGATACACGGAATAATACAATTCAAGGAAAGGTAGGAAAAGTTAATATAAAAATAAAATAACAAAATAAAATATTAATGTGTTCAAAATAATTGTTTAATTAATTAATATGCATCTTAAATTTTAAGAAATCAAAGCGCTGAGCGGAAATTTATCCGTGACTAGCGGAGTACCCGGCCTTGCCGGGTGTTTTTCTGGTGTCTACCTGAGTTGCCGACCTCCGAGTTGCCGACCGCAATGTCGTATCAACTTGCCGATCGATGTTTTTTAAGATCGTACTAAGTTGCCGACCTCGTCAAAAAATTTTATTTTTTATTTTTAGCTAATAGAATCGTTCAAAAATAACGAATCATTTAAGTAATCCAACTGAGACTAAAAAGAATCGTTCAATCTTATTTGGTTCATTTACATAATTAGCGTGGAGGCGGAGCTCAAAGAACTTGCCAGCCAATGTCAAAGAGCCTCAACTTTGGTTTATTACTATCACACGGTCAGTTTCTCACGAGGTTAAGCGAAAAGTAAACGTAAATTAAAAAACAGCTCTACTTTATTCTACTAGCATAATAGAGTTAAATATGCAAATAATGGATAAATAAATAAACTATTGCGCATGGATAAATAAATATGGATAAATAAATAAACTATTGCGCAGCGAACCAGTAAGAATCATTTTTATTGTTAAGAAAAACATTTTTAATTAATATTAAAAATAATTATTGTTAAAAAAAATTTAATGAAGAATAAAAATATTATTTTTTATTTAAATTGACACTGTACTGAACAGTACGCAACAGTCTGTACGTATCAATTTTACCAGCCACATGCTGGGAGTGTGCCTTTGAAATTTTTTCCTCCAGTCGGATATATTTCGGCTTTCTTCTCGGAGGAGATGCACCAGCTTCAGATTTGCTTATGTCTTTCTCCGCAGAGGCTTGACAAATCTTGATTGCGTGAATGTAAATAAATATATTAGGATGGACAGGCAAACATTTATTCAGTCCGGAGTGCCAACCCTCCATGGCATTATTAACTTAATTGACATGGAGGCGGAGCTTACCGAACTTGCCAGCCAATGTCAAAGAGCCTTTACTTTACATTAACTCATTCTTTTAACAAAAATATTATTGCTGTAGTATAAATGAATTGTATTATTATTATTATTATTGTTTAAATACAAAATAACAAAGAGTTGTTTTTATTTTCTTGGTGGTCGGCAACTTCATACGCTTTGATAAAACGCTGGTCGGCAAGTTCGACGTTATTGGCGAAAATCGATGGTCGGCAACTCGGAGGTCGGCAACTCGGTACGGCACCGTTTTTTTATCGTTTTTTTCTTTCGCTCCCGTTTCTTTTCCCGCTTACTCTTACATTTCCCGCTTCGGGTCATTTTTCACCGAAATCGGCCGATGACGCTATACTAGAACTTTACCCTAGCCTCAACAGCTCATGCTGTCTCCAGCTCATAAGAACTCCTTGGGTGCTACACCTGCACTACAATAATAGCGACTTTTCATAAATTCAAACGTGCTCCCCAACAAATTCGCTATATAAAAAGTTTTACTTACTTCTAGTATGTCAATGAAACATCAGCTGCCTGTCGTCAACATTCGATTTTGGAAGACCACGAAATTATAACCTAGAGACGATCATTCGAGAAAGAACGACAAAACGACACACAGTAGACGGGAAATGGATATATTGCTATTCCATAGACGAAACAATAAACAAAATAATAATAATAATAATAATATATGATAAATTATATATTTTATAATCTATATATATAAAAGAATATGTCCTGACTGACTGACTGACTGACTGACTGACTGACTGACTGACTGACTGACTGACTGACTGACAGATGACTGACTGATAATCAACGCCGAGCTCAAACGCCTTATTCTAGGAACGTGAAATTTGGAACTTATATTGCTTTTATAGCGTAAACATCCGCTAAGAAAGGATTTTTGAAAATTTTGCTCCTGAGGGGAAAAAACTGGAAAACAAACTTTTTTCTAAAACAATGTATATCTCGAAAACCAAAAATGAGGAGATTTTGAAATTTGGTATATAGATTCTTTTTGAAAAATAAAAAGATACGTGTTTCACCATTTTTTGAAAATTCGGTTTCCCGGATTTCAAATGTGGGTTGGAAAATTGGGTTATTTGGTTTTTAAAGTAGCTGCTACTCAAAAACTGTGAATGCTACAGGAGTGAAAATTAGTATTTAGTTTCTACTCTAAAAATAATGAAATACGTGTTTTAGCATTTTTTGAAAATTTGGTTTCCAGGACTTCAAATGTGGGGTGGAAAATAGGGTTATTTGTTTTTTAAAGTAACTGCTACTCAAAAACTGTAAATACCACAGATGTAAAAATTAGTATTTAGTTTCTATTCTAAAAATAAAGATATACGTGTTTTACCATTTTTTTAAAATGTGGTTTTCAGGACCTCAAATGTGGGGTGGAAAATAAGGTTATTTGGTTTTTAATGTAACTACTACTCGAAAACAGTAGCTGCTACAGGAGTAAAAATTAGTATTTGGTTTCTACTCCAGAAATAATGATATACGTGTTTTACCAGTTTTTGAAAATTTGGTTTCCAGTTCCAGGACCTCAAATGTGAGGTGGAAAAAAGGTTATTTGATTTTAAAATAACTGCTACTCAAAAACTGTAAGTGCTACAGATGTGAAAAATAGTATTTTGAGGTTTTGTGCCGGTTAAAAGTAAATGAGTTCAGTTTATCACCGGACGGACGAGCCAAGCCGTTATTTTAGGGTCTTCATACGGCCCTGCCCAAACCTTAAATCAAGGTGGGACGGGCCGAGATTTTTAACCAAGTATATAGACATATTAGTGATTTTAGGGTGTTCAGGCTAAACGTGAAGTCAAGGTGGGACGGGCCGAAGTTTTTCATCAAGTATATAGAACTTCTAGGCCTGTAAAAACGGGCCGGGCCCATATTAGACGGGCCGTGCCGGGCCAGGAATTTCGGTTTTTGAAACGGGACAAGTTGTCGACGGGCCGAGCCGAGCCGAGACCTAAAAAATTGATCCGTGCAGTACTCTACTATGTATGCATGGTTCAAATTCTCAAATTTCATGCGAGCGAAGCCGCTACGGGCACTGCTAGTATAATATATATTTTATATTGCCGCAATATTTTTGGGAAATATTAGAAACTCAATTCGGACATCTTTCGTATTTCTAAATCGAGTGTATTTGAAATCACAGTTTGTGTTGAAAAACTCGTTTTTTTCTTTACTTGTTAATTTTATAAACCTGTTAATTGTTATACAAATTCATTGCAACTTTTTATCAGGACCCACCTATTTTTCAAAAAATCTAAAATTTTCAAAACACTCCTTTAATTTTTCATCCAGAAAAACTGATGGCCGGAGCTGATGACCGAAGGGGAGCTATCCGGGGATATTTTTTCCATATAGTTTTAATTTTTAATAAACTCACCAGTTCAGGGGGGCCCACTAAACCATCATAGGGTTTCGTGGGTCTATCCATAAAAAAAACTCACTCTAACCTCAAAAACCTAAAATATCAGAATAGTTGTTGGAAGTGTACCTATATAAAATTGCAGATTGTGTTTAATTTAAAACAAAAACAGTCCTTTTCGCTCTAAGACGCTTCGTTAAGGAGGTTTAAAATTTGGAAAAATTAATTTTGTCAAAACTGGAAAATTACTTGATATTCGAATACAGCTCGACCCGTCGATCACGAAAATAAGGTCTTTTTTGCTCTAGGACGCTCCGTTTCAACTTTTAGAGTTGAAAAACTACTTTCGCAAGAGCGTTACTCTGCTATCACTCAGTGGCGTAGCTAGGGGGGAGCAGGGGGAGCGGCCGCTCCCCCTGAGACCATTTTCCAAAAAGTGGGGCCTTTTTGGCCTTCTCAAGAATTAAAATAAATATTTTATTAAATTTAGGGCTGTCAAAAATCTGTTAAAATCCCAACCGGGTATGTTGATTGATTATCAGCAAATAAGCAGTAACAGATTTTCTATCATACATGACTGTATTGTGTGACTCTTCGTTCTTCTAATATTCTGGAAAAAAGTGTTAGAGAAGGCTTTCAGTTTATCCACATATTTACAGAAAAGCAGTATTGATTTGGTAACAGCTTCTCATTTGATTCAACTATTTGAAAACGATATGAAAAACATGAGAGATGAATTTGAATCTGAATTTTAACGTCTTGAGAATGAAGCAGCTGAACTTGCTGAAAAATGTGATATTACAACGGAGTATAAGCAACAAAGAATTCGGAAAAGAAAGAGATTCCACGAGGAAATTTCAGAGGATGATGTAATATCTGATGCCCGAAAAAAATTCATAGTTGAAACCTACATAGTATCACTCGATTGCATTATAAATAGCACAACTAAAAGATTTGAACATTTTCAAAATGTTGCTTCCAAATTTAGTTGTTTAGATCCGAAGCATTTTAGCAATGACGATAATGTGACAAGATTAGAATCTTTAGCAGACATGTACTCAGATGTCATCGAAAGTCGAGATGAAATTGTGCAAGAGTTTTTTTTCATTTTAAGACATGTACAAGGAAATATTAGGTATAATCAAGAAGGAAAAAAAATTCTAGTGTCGAAGAAATGACCATCAACAATGTGCTCAAATTCATGATCGCCAATGACATGTGCTCCATTTTTCCTGGCCTTTTTACAATGTACCGTATTTTTCTGACCTTGCCAATAAACAGCGCTGGTGCGGAACATTCCTTCAGCCGACTGAAACTCATAAAATCGTACGTGCGTTCTACAATTGGTCAGGACAGGTTGTCAGGTTTAGCCTTGATTACGATCGAAAGACAGTTTGCTAGTGAAGTGGATTATAACGAAGTAATCGATAACTTTGCAAGAATGAAGCCCAGACGAAAAAAACTGTTGTAATTAGTTTACACTGAGTAAGTATATAAACTGTATAATATACTATAATTGTTACTAAACAATACATAATATTGTTTTTCTACCTTTTGGGTGTTCCAGTATTTCTCTTTGAAATACGAAAATAAATACGTATGTAATAAATGCAATGTACATTATTTGCATTTTTCCAGACCTTTTACGAATGTTTTTGATTTTTAGGAATTTTTTAGGCAATTTTGGAGTTGAAAATTTACTTTCGCTTGAGAATAACCTTGCTATGACTACATCTAATTGCTTTAAACAAATTTTTACATCTCTCTCTCTCTCTCATTTTTTTCTCTCTCGGTCTCGGTTTCTATTCAACAAACGAACTAAATCGTAAGCAAACCAGAATAAATAGTTAAGAGTCCTGTCATGTTCCTTTTTTATACAAACCATCAGCGTACAAAGGTGTCAGCGTAAAGTTAGTTCCATCCATCCACAAATCGTGGTGGTCACATTGTGAAACGTATCGAATTAGTCATTCCGCTGGATAAGACGTCATTAAATGTTAATTAAAGAACCTCGGGTTAATGTTGTGAAACAACATTTCGTTCAGTTCTACCTCAATTGCAATTCATACCCCTTTTTTCTTTCTCCCCCGTTTTTTGCCGGGCGAAGCTGCGCCCGCTTGTATAGGGATAGAAGCCCCAGGTCGCAACTAGTCGCAACCTCAAGCAAAACAAGTCAAGATTTGCAAATTTTATTTATATAAACATTTTCAACTATCTGCTTTAAAAATGAATATTTATTAAAACATTGGTCTGTAGAAAATATATCCGAAACTTTTTCCACTCATTAGAAGGATCGAGCAATTTCATTTCAACGTGGATCATTCTTCAATCACAATAAAAAATGATCAAATTTTCTGATTAAATGTGGCAGTGTTTTCACATGTGAACGATGAATTAAGAGAAGAATCCCAGACAGGAACAGCAAGTTAATTTGAAAATGTTTGTATGACTTAAATAAAAATAAATATTAATTCTGATGAAGATCAGTAATTGCTTTCAAAATAATTTCCCTGTGTTTGAAATGTGTGATGCCTATCTTCAAAAGTTCTTCATCATCAATGTGTTTCAAGAAGCTGAGGCTGTCCCAACCGTTGGACATAAAAACATTAAAGTATTGTTTCAAACCGATATTTCTAAGCCATTCCTCTACTGTTTTGACATAACTTGATTGCTGTTCTGTAACTGTATCAGATATCTGACAAAAATTATATAAATCATGATTTCTCTAGAAGGGTATTAATATAATTTTTTTTCATTTTAATGTAAGTTTAACAATTGCAAAATAATTTCTCCATTAAACTTGTACAACCTGAACGGAACTTTTATTTGATATTGAAGCTGATTGGCCATCTTTGTTTTTGCTAACCTGTAAACCTGTTATTTAATAAAACAAAAAATAAATAAATAACTATAGAACATTTAAATTATGCATTACATAAACATGACTGGTAAATTCCATCACCCTGAACAACATTCCTCGTATTTCTACTTGGAAGAGCGGGGGGAATAACAGATGCAGAATTACAGGTTCCAGTTTTTTTCTGAAACAAATACAATATTACATAATTACTTCAATTTAGAAATTTAAAAACGATCTTCATTTCAGTAAAATTTATCATCTAAAGAACTTTGTGAGTCAATAGAGGAAGGTTTTTGTGAAAACAAAATGAGATCAGTCACAAAATGAGTGGGAGCAGTAGAGCGAGCAGAAACGGGAATGGGAAAGCAAGTGGGAACGGGAAAGCAAGGGGGAACGGAAAAGCGACCGGGAGCGAAAGATCGAGCGGGAAAAGAAAAGCGACCAGAAACAGGAGTAAACAGTAACGAGAAAGCGAAGGGGAGCTGGAAAGCAAGCGGGGAACGAAACGGGAGCAAGAAAAACGATAGAAAAACCCCGGCCAACGCCGGGTACCCCGCTATTTAATAAATAAAAATTTTAAATGCACTCCTGCTAACAAGTTTAGTGATTTTAGAAACGGTGGAATACGAGGTTGCCTCATTTTTGTTAGCATGCGAAGTTGGTAGTTGCAACGTTGTTGATTGAGTTGCTTTACAAGTACTCTGTACTTCTTCATAAACTGAAATTGGTGCAGTCGTCTGAGATAGAAGGAAATCCGTATCCATGTAAACAAGATCCACTGTTGATCATTTACAAAATTAAAACAATCTCATAGTTCTTGTTCTATTAGCCATAATAGTCATTAGAGTACTTTATTTAGTACACATATGATGATGATGGTTATTAGTCATAATAGTCATTAGCATACTTTATTTAGATACATATGATGATGATGACATTAGTAGATAATTAACAACAACTTACTAACCACTAGTAGATAATTAACAACAACAACTTACTAACCACTAGTAGATAATTAACAACAACAACTTACTAACCACTAGTAGATAATTAACAACAACAACAACTTACTAACCACTCGTCTTTCTTTGAGTGAAATTTCTCGAATCGTCTTTGTTTTTTGTTTTAATTTGAAGTGAACATCTTCAAATAAACCAATCAAAATTAATTTTATTTAAAAACAAACCAATCAAATTAATTTCATTTAAAAATAAACCAATCAAAGTTAATTTCATATAAAAAAAATCCTACATAAGTTAAAATGACCTACAAACTAATCTTAACCATCTGCAATAAAATAAACTAAACAAAAAAATAAATTACTTCAAACTGCCAGTCTCTTCACCAAGATGAGTCAAACTTGCCATAAAAAGCTGTGGCACAGCAGCAAAACATGTCTTCAATGCCAGAATGCACTCGCCTAAATATTTTTAAAAAATAGCTACAGCATTACATACTTATAATGTCATAAAATATAATTTTAAAAGATTCAATTTCTAAAATAATAAATTTAACAAAATTAAATAGTTATTAAGCATTAATGAAAAGCTTTTGCCTTCATAACTATTGATAACTTCAGTATTAGTGTAGAAATGTTGTAAATGAATTATAATGCAGTACAATAAGATTCAAAAATGATTTATTATGAAGTACCATAAGACTTAAAAATGATTTATTATGAAGTACCATAATATTCAAAAATTGTTAAAGATGCAATGCTATAAAATTCAAAAATGATTTAGAACATAGTACAATAAAATTCAAAAATGATTTAAAATGAAGTACCATAAAATTCAAAAATGATTTAAAATGCAATATCATAAGATTCAAAAATGATTCAGAATAAAGTACCATAAGATTCAAAAGTCTCAGAATTTTTAATGCAGACAAGAATATGTTGTTCCTCAAGATGATCCAAATCATCTGTTATTGGATGTAACTAAAATATATATAAATATATGTATGTTACATTTTGAAATTTTAAATTACATTAATTCATCTCAACTAAATTTGAATTTCAAATGCTAAATGAAATCAACCTCTGGAAGAAGATCTGAACTCCACTTTGGACAAATATAACCCTCCTTAGATGAAAATATCACGTTAGGTTTAGACTGGGTTGGACCTGAAATAAAGTAATAAAAAAAATAATGCCAAACAACCCCATCGGCTACAACATTTATTCCTGACCTTCGATAGACATTCAATAGAAAGAAACGAAATATAATTAAAATTACGTCTTAAGTACGTCTTGCATATGCCACACATATTTTACTGAAGCTAACATAAATCCTAAAATCTATAAAATGTTTAATATAAATGTGTAGTACAATGCAACACAAATCTATAAAATGTTTAATATAAATGTGTAGTACAATGCAACACAAACCTATAAAATGTTTAATATAAATGTGTAGTACAATGCAACACAAACCTTCAACGCTAACCGAGAAAAACTCAAGTTGAAAATTTTCTTGCCTGCTGCTCTTCAGCTTAAAATAATATTTTCAAGTTTATTAATTATTTAAAATAATATTTTTAAGCTTAATAATTATTTGAAAATAATATTTTCATGTTTAATAATTATTTAAAATAATATGTTCAAGTTTAATAATTATTAAAAATAATATGTTCAAGTTTAATAATATCTTCAATTATATAAATTATTTAATGAGTTAATGACTCCATAACTAAATTACTAAATTATAATCCATTTTTTTTACATTTATCTAATTTTCAAGTGTAAGAATTTAAAAGATGCCAAACAAACTGAAATGAGAAACAAAACTAAAAAAGTGTGCTTCTACAAAGGCAACTATTTTCTATGTCTAATAGAAATATATAATTATGAAAAGTTAAATCGTTATAACTATTAAATAATTTTTTAATAATAATTAAATATCATAGCTATTTGAACATTTATTAATTTTATATAAATAAATTTAAAAAATTTAATAATAATAACTAGTTTATATAAATATCTTGTCTAACTCCATAAGTTGCTGAAGTTTGATTCACTATTATTTTTCAATTAAATTTTTATTTAATTATGTTTTCTGTTTATATTAAAATAAATTATTATATACATTAAAACTCTTAATTACTCTTATAACACATGGATAAATAACTTAAAAAATATTGAATAAACAGCTATTACTCAGCTTCAACATCTCCACTAAAAAATCATCATTATCATCATCGTTACCATACCCGTCACCGTCACCACCATCATCATCATCATCACCATCATCATCACCAGCATCATCATCAAGCTCACCTCAACATTAACTTCATGGAAGACAACAAGTAATCCACTGTTCAAAGTTTCACTACTCGAAGAAAACTGATTGTATAACTGCATATACATAAAATAATAATTATTATTTTAAATAATATTCATCACAAATAAAAATTATTCTAAAATAATTTAATATATTATTCAAAATTAAATAATAATCCTGAATAATTTATGATAAGTAGGCAACAAGAAATCGACAGGTCAGCACAAATGTTTTCAATCTGGCAATCTGCCAGTTCAATCATTATTGAACTTTCAGAAAATGAATAAATTTATAAATTAATAAAACGCACAAAAATCAATATTTCTTTCAATTTTAATGATTTAAAGTTATTTGCATTGATTAAATAATATTAAATTTTAAGAAATGCACAGTTTATTAAAAACATAATCATCAGAACAATTTGACATCCTGATAAAATTAATGGTTTGAGACTGGTTGAGTATTTTACTTAAAAATTATTATAATACATAAATATGAAACAAAAAACATTTAAAATGACCTTGACATCAAAACTTCCAAAAACAGGTTTGTGGTCACTGGAACAAATATTTTCACAACAACCTTAAAAATCAATAATATTTTATAACATCAAAGATGATTAATGACCTATATGTCAGGTCACATATATTACATGTTGACCTATATAGTCCAGTTACATGTATTAAATAAAGACCTATATAGTCAAGTTGCATATATCACATTTTGACCTATATAGTCTGGTTACATGTATTACATGTTGATCTATATAGTCAAGTTACATATATCACATTTTGACCTATATAATGAAGTTATATATATTTTCTGTTAACCGATATAGTCATATATAATATATGTATATTACATGCTATCATATAAAGTAAAGTTACATATATTACATGCTATCTAAAATAAAATAAAATAAATTTTTTATGAAATAAAATAACAACTCATCAACACAGAAATTAGTCTCACCATAAGAAGTATTAGCAATCCACGTACTCGGATATGACTTCCACAAAATCCTGTCACACCACGATGGAACATTAACCCTAACCTAAATGCATTTAATCTAATAAAATGATTTAATCAATTTAGTAACTCTAATGTAAATGTATTTAAATTATTCATTATTTTAATATAATCAATTAATCAATTTATCAACTCTAACATGAATGCAAGCAAACATTTGAATAACCATGGCCAAATACAGGATTTGTTTTGAGGGGGGGGATTTTATGGTAACCGAAATGTTTTTAATTTGTTTGTTTTATATTTCAATACTTTATTATAAACAAATGAACAATATAAAAACCAAGTTTTTAAACCAAACACTTTTACGTTATTAAAATTATTTTTTTACATTTTTATTATTATTCTTTTTTTTGTAAAACATAAGAACAAACTAACAAATAATTAAACAAACAAACCCCAGTGGTTTTAATTTTCTGCCAAACATAATGATCTCTCGAACCTTTTTGAAACCTGTAAGTTGGAGGAAACAGAATTTCTTCTTCTTCTGCAAACAAAAATGTTTTCGTTTTTATTCATTTAAAAATAAAATCAATTTATAAAAAAATGTATTCCTAAAATTTCAGTTTTTTATTCATTTAAAAATAAAATCAATTTATATAAAAAAATTTATTCTTAAAAACAAATCACTTTTTTTTAGATTAGTGAAAGGAGTTAGTTAACCCCGCGAGACACTCAACCTGAGCAATGCGTGTAAGCTCCTTGCTTAAGGGAGCTACGATGGTGACGCCGGTGAGATTCGAATCTCCAACCTACGAGCCGACAGGCGAACGCTTTACCGCTTTGCCACCACCGTAAATTATCAAATCTCCAAAACTCACTAAAACCAACGAAGACAGTTTTATCTTGTTGAACTTTTTTGAGTTGATCGAATCCAAGCAGATAACGATAATCTCCTTTGCATGTTTTCAAATGGTCGATTATCACCTGAAAATTTTGTTGTTTTGCTGTGTTTGTAAATCGGAACGTAATCAACTGAATTATCAACAAATGAAGAACATAATCAACTGAATTATCAACAAATGAAGAACATAATCAACTGAATTATCGACAAATGAAAAATATAATCAATTGATTTATCAACAAATAAAAAATGTAATCAACTAAATTATCAACAAATGAAAAAAGTAATCAACTTAATTATCAACAAATGAAAAAAGTAATCCACTAAATTATCAACAAATGAAGAACATAATCAACTTAATTATCAACAAATGAAGAATATAATCAATTGAATTATGAACAAATGGAAAAAATACATACCGAAGAATGGAGACCGTCAACTCTATAATTGAGATCTCCAAAGAAGAAAACATGATGAAATTTATTCGTAACATCCGTTGAACATTTTCCTCCGAGATCCAAGGCCTTGATGATATCTCGGAAGTTCTGGTTCCTCCTGACAATTTATTGTCAAAAAAAATTATTAAACTCATTAACAAAATGCAAATTATTTGAAAATCCTTTTTTTATCACCATAAATACAAACTGCTTATCGCCAATATTTTTCAACCATTCTTCCGAAAACTCTTTCCAAAACTTCTATCATGTTCAAACAATTTACATGCCAATCACCTATTCTTTATGGACAATGACCTTATCTTTTAATCCAGTCAACGAAGATCAATCTTACCACCGTAGTACACCACGGGATTACATCAATCAGTCATTCCCACTGTTCCAACTGCCCCCCAGTATCCTAACTATCACTCTTGATGGTTTCGCTGCCTTGCATTACTTCATCTTACTCTGATTGAATTGCAGACTTTTTAAGTTAAAATTTTGTCATCAACCCAAACACACAAAAAACTCATGTGAGTTGAATCATTTGAGTCACAACTGATATATTCTTCATTTTACAAGCCTCTCAGACTACCAACAACAACTTCACTTCTTTAATTGTATTCGAATTCTAATGTTCACTTATTAATTATTGTAATTATTTAAAACAAATTTAAACAACTTCATTTAATTCTTTAAAAATAAACCTTTTTGCCTTTTCTCCTCCAGATGTTAAATGAGAATTAATGAAACAAAAACTTGTCCCGCCAAAATAAAATGAAATCCCAGCCGCCCCCTTGTTCCCTGCGTGCAATTCAAACACAAATATTATTATTCAAATTATTATTATAAATATAAAATTTAATTATATAAATTATTAATCAAATGTTTATAAATAAATAATTATTATTAAAATATAATATATATATATATATTTAATGTAATAAACCACACAGTTACCGAGAGCATTTGCGATTCCAGTTTTGACGGACGATTGTTCAACGTTTGAAATTCGATTTTTATATTTTGCCTTTGCAAACACAACGGTTCTTATTGACCAGAGAGAAGCGGTCGCCACCTTTAAAATATTTATGATTGTTTAATTAATATTTTTTAACTATTAAGTAACTAAATTAATGAAATGTGTTATCAGTTATTAGTTTAATTAATTAATTAATTGTGTAATAAGTTATTAGTTTAATGGACATCTCAATACTGAGATTTAGCAGGTGGTTTGTTTGTTTGCAGATGTTTATCATTATTAAATTTTTAACATTCATGAATTAATTAATTAACTAATCAATCAAATTTATTTATATAACCTTTACTTAGTTGAACAAAATTAAAAAATACAATAACAACAGCATAATATTCATTTATATTTGAAACAAAAACAAATACTACTAACAACACACAATTTAAATATAGCTGGAACAACAACACCAAATACTACTAACAACACACAATTTAAATGTAGCTGGAACAACAACACCAAATACTACTAACAACATAAAACTCCTCTCCAAAAGATTCCATCAGAATCGATAGGATTCTTCCAGACCACTCCTTTTCCGAAAGAGAACTTTCTTGAGTTCCAATGACGTAAACATCGTGCGCTATCATCCCTAATGTTACGTTTCTTTTTTTTCCAAGTCCGACTGATCTCAGCCAGGACTGGAGACAGTACAGAGGCATTTCACTACCTTTTTGAAATAAAAATATATATAAACTCAAAACTACTCAACACTTCAACAACAACAAAATCCCTTGCGATGAATAAAGTCAAATATCCTTAAAACATTGTTAAAATGATTTCTAGAATGTTGAGAATGTGAAAACAAAGGGTCATCATGTGGTTTGAATATTATTAAAACCGTGGGTCCTAAGAATCCAACAACAGGAGAAGTTTAACCCAAAGATAATACTTGAAGATATTTCATGAAAGACTGTTCTGTAAAATAACTCCTTAATGTTATGTATCGCTAAAGAACACATTCTTGCACATTGACAGATACTACTATTCGCTGAGTTGGAAAGGTAGAAGCAAACTTTGATAAGCTAGTAAGATTTACCCATTCTGTCCACTGATTTGGCAAATGCCATTTTTATCTTATGACAATAATACAAAAAATGCCTATTTATTCAAAGACATTCACCAAATCACTACTCGTTTACTGCATTGATGGCAAGACTCTAACCCCTACAACGCAAACAACGCCCTAAAATGACACCTATGTGAAAAGCAACTGTAATCATTGTAGAGAACAAAAATAAATTTAAGAAAAATCAAAACCAGAAATGCAAGTCTTTCAAGAGCCTCTAAGCCTAATAATATAAACTAAAAAATAAGTAAAAGTTTAAGTAAAAAAAATTATTCTGAAAAAATTATTCTCGACAACAATCACACATCAGTTTATCATTCATTTTCTTTAATTTACTTTATTCTCTTATGCTTGCTTGCTTAACAATCAGTTTGATGAATAATACTGTCACTCTTATTACTGAACAAAAACAATCCAAAATTAATGACCGAACGAAGAATACTAATAATTATAATGACTTTCACCAACCCATATTCCATGTACCGATGTAGAGAGAAATATAGTTAACTTCGGGACCACAAGCATTTGTATTTTTAAGCTGTTGTATGAGTTGACAGAAGCTTTCACGAAGGCGAGTATCTTCAAACGTGATGGTTTTCTTCTTCAGACCTTCAATCTTCATGTCGAGTTTTGTATTGCACGTCGTACTTTTTACTAACTGTTCAACTTGAGAGAAAAAAAAACTTTTACTAACTTTGTATACATATATATATATATATATATATATATATATATATATATATATATATATATATATATATATATATATATACATATATATATATATATATATATATATATATATATATATATATATATATATATATATATATATATATATATATATATATATATATATATATATATACATATATATATATATATATATATATATATATATATATATATATATATATATATATATATATATATATATATATATATATATATTTATACATATATATATATAAAATTACTGTACATAAAACTACAGAAAAAAAAACTAAAGCAGTTTATTATGAATTTTTGAGACTGATCGAGTCTATAAACTGAGAAGAAGAGTTCCAATTGAAGATAACATTTCAAAGTTTCAGTCATGCATGGTTTCCAATTGAAAATAACATCAACTTTCTTCTGTAGGCTTTTACCCAATTCAATTTTTATGTAAACCGATTGTGTTAATTATTAAGTTTAGCTTAAAAAAACTGCAATATTTAATACTAATCTAAATATACAGGAGCACAACTGTACCATACAATTCCAACAAATTGCCATTCAACTTTATCTAATTTTAACTAATTCCCATCTTATTTCAACTAATTCCCATCTTATTTTTTTGGTTTGGTTTTTGGTTTAATTTGTTTATTGGGATGATGATAAGCAAAAAAAACAGATCACAAGAAAAAAATGTAAACTAATTCCCTTCTTATTTCAACTAATTCCCATCTTATTTAAACTAATTCCCATCTTATTTAAACTAATTCCCATCTTATTTAAGCTAATTCCCATCTTATTTTAACTAATTCCCATCTTATTTAAACTAATTCCCTTCTTATTTCAACTTATTCACGTCCGTTTCAATACGATTAATTCAACTAATTCAATCACAAACTTTTCTCGTGACTGTAAACACTCCTTTCGCCGGACTGATCTTTCGACTTGACGACGGCAAGTCTTCCTCCCATGATGTCAACAATCAAACTAGCTCGTGTCGTGCCACTCATACCTGCAATCTTCACCTGTCCAACATTTACATGTCATAGTTTAAACCAATCAATCAATCAATTAATTAATATAATCACTTATTCTTCTATTTGAATCAATGCCGCTGAAATTTCTGACTTGATAAAAATTTAATTATTCTCAAACATTTTTAAATTTATATAAAATTCAAATGGAAAAAAACCAATAAAGAACAAACTTCAAAAGGAGGACAAGGAGGTATGTCGGGTCTTAATGAAGTAGGAGCCAATGGTGACGATAGTGATGATAATGATGGATCACCAAGAATAACTCCTCCTTCTTTCCACATTCTCACCAAATCTCGAAATTTTGCACCTGCCTTAAATAAATATTATTTATTAATTACTTAAAAAATATTCTCGTTTTTTATTCATATGATAAAATGCTTTCGCGAATCAAAATTTAGGCTCAAATAAAATAAAAAAATAAAATAAAATAAAGTAAAGAAACTGACTTTCTTTTCTAGATTGTTGATGGCCGCTTTACAAGAACCCATCTGATCAAGCAGACCGAATAAAGACTTGCTCTTCTGTAACTTATTACATTAAAAAATAGAACAAAAAATTCTATTTAGAACAAACTAAATTTAATTATATATTTCTTCAAATGGTAATAAGAGAAATTTTAAAAAATCAATAAAGTGTTACTTCAGAGCTGCAGACTAAAGGAGAAGTGGTGAGTGGTCCAAAAAGTTGTCTCCACAAATCAATTTTTTTCATGAAAACCTCTACGTGGCTGCCGTAAAAACAATTATCATAATTTATAACTACTATATTTTATTATAATTTATAACTACCATATTTTATTATAATTTATAACTATCATATTTTATCATAATTTATTGCTACCATATTTTATCATATTTTATTGCTACCATATTTTACTATAACTTAAAACTACCATATTTTAGTGTATATCATAGCTTCCACATTTTATCATAACTTATTTAACTACCATATGTTATCATATATTATAACTACCATATTTTATCATAACTTATAACTACCATATTTATATTTTATTACATATTATAACTAAAACATTTTATCATAATTTACAACTACCATATTTTATTACATATTATAACTACTATATTTTATCCTAATTTATAGCTACCATATTTTATCATAATTCACAACTACCATATTTTATCATAATTTATAACTACCATATTTTATTATAATTTACAACCAGGTTGTCAAACACATGGCCCACGAACCAGAATCCGGCCCGTCAAAGGTTTTCATCCGGCCTGCCAAAACTTACAAATACTTCCAAAAATAATTAAAATGTAAATTACTTGGTTGGTTTTAACCAAGAAGAGAATCAACTGGTTAATAAATTGTATACCACATTTTTACTTTTACTACAAGACTCATTGATATTCAAAATATCATGACCTTTTGAAGAAATGTGATACATTTTGTCAGCAGCATGCAATATATTATCATCATCTTCCTAACGATCACAAGCAGCTTACAACATATTATCTTCATGTTCCTAATTATCACAAAACAGCTTACAACATATTATCACCATCTTCCTAACAATCACAAACAGCTTACAACATAAGATCTTTTGCTTCCTCTTCAAGAAATGCATGCAAATGAGTAGCAGCAGGAGCTTGCTGCGATGACTCATACAAATGAACATCTTTGCTGGAACCACCAGTGACATATCTCTTTAATGAACCAATGAAATTTGTCTCGTAACTGTTGATTAAATAATATTTCTCATAAATATTCTTAAGTCATTTGAATACTTAACAAATAATATTTGATAATTTTTAGCTCAAATTTTCAACTCTGAATTCTTTTTAAAGTTTGTTTTAACTCTAATGTAATGTAATGTAATGTAATTTAAAAAACATTTGTATAGCACCTCTTCATAGCAGGGCTATCACAGAGGCGCTTGCGCATAACATATTTATTTATTACCTCTACATTTTATCGATTTTCACTGCAAAATAAAATGAGCCTAATTTTAAATAATTAAAACAACTCCGCCTCGCTAATTGCGAGCCAGTCCCAAGCCTGGATAAAGGAGGAGGGGCAGTTAAAAGGATCAACCTTTGATCCATGACAGGAAGTACTTAAGTGCTTCCTACTCAGCCAATTCAGTCTTAAAACACTTGGTGTAAAGGACTATAAACTATCATAAAAAAAAAAAAATTAAAATTGTTCATTATTTAATAATTCTTATTAATACCAGTTTAAATTCTCACAAAAAACCAAACCCGGAAATGTCGAGATGGCCAAGTCTTTGCATGAAATAATTGTGGACAAATACTTCAAGATCTCCGAGAAGTTGTGTTTGCCTTTCATTGACACTGTGATCAACTGTTTGGTAAGGAGTGACTACAGTGATTACTCCCATTCTCCCTTCAGCATCATCATCTCTTTCATCTGCAAACAACAATTTGTATATTTGAAATTTGCTCTAGCAAGGTGACCCGACATTGCCTGGGTTTTCAGAGGTTTTTCTCTTGTTATTTCTCTCTCTCCCTTCCTCTCTCTCTCTCTCTCTCTCTCTCTCTCTCTCTGTTTCTTTCTTTTCCCCCTCTCTCCATTAACTTTTTTGGAGGGAGGGGGTGACTTTTGGCGACCCACGCTATGGCGCTCGGTTTTTATTGCTTAAAACTCTCTTTAAACTTTGTTATGCAAATTAAATTTAAATTGTATTATGCAATAACCCTTTTTGTTTGTACATAGGCAGTGTTGACCAGAGATAAGTTTTTTAGCCATAAAAAGTAAAATAAAAAGCAAAACTTTTTTTAAAACCTCCCCTATCTTTCTCTACTCTTATACAGCAATTTTTTTCAACAAGCTCAAACAGTAGTATCAAGAACAGCTCGTCCATATGAGATCAACCACCCTGACCTGCATCCGAAATCGGTATGTGCCAAACCACGTTATTCCTCACAATTGAGAAACTGGTACTCATTCAACTACCACAAGTGGATGAAAGGCTGAGTCAAACTGCATTGTAAAAAAAAATTCTTTGCCCAAGAGAACTATGCTAAGTAGGATATTTCCTGCATATTCTTAATAGCCTACAACCTATCCTCAGACCTACCAAATGTAAAAAAAAAATTTCATAAAAATCGGTTCAGCCGTTTCGTAGGAGTTTGAAGTCAAACACTATTACACGAGATTTTTATATATATAGATATATTATTTATATTACAAATAGTACATAACAAATTGCTAACCATCACTGTCCAAATCGTCTTCTGAAGCAATTTCAACTGCCTCGAGACATATCGGATATTTAAGTGCAGCTGCTAGTCCGTTACGTGATCCCCTCAGAACATAATCATGTATCAGAGATGAAAGATTGACATATTTTTTGTTTACCACTCCTTCCTCTCTCTTGATGAAGCATAATAATAATAATAATAATAATAATGAAACAGCTCAAAAAATAAGAAACTCAAACAAAAATTCTTTTATTGGTAATCATATAGAATAGTACCAGAAATTATTTTCAGTGTTTTTAATTACTTTTCCGTAATAATAATTATATATTTGTAATCACAATAATAACTCCAATTTAATGATCCAAGCAGTTTATTAATTTTTGATAATAAAATTTTCTCGGAAAACTCACGAAACGCGCAAGAGAACAGCAACAAAAACTATGAATAGCGAAGTCAAACAGAAATTACTATTTATAGCGCAGACAAGAAATACTTACAGCGCTTAAAAACAAATTATTAGCAAAAGTAACACAAAAAATAGTATTCACACAGTCAAAATAACATTATTTAGAAAAAAAATGTAAGTTTATTTAAGTCCGAACTGTTCTTCATAGAATGTTAAACGCGATAGTTTTCAATTAAGGCATACAAATTAATTCATACTTTTTTTTAAAAATAAGTAATTTGTTTTTAAATTGTTTTATAAAAACTCGCACAATAAATTTATTTCACAACTAATTTATTTGACATTTCATTTCGCTTCGCCTTTAGTTAGTTTACTGTTTATGAACCTAGTTTTTCCTACTACCTGGCGGTTTTCTGTCATTAACTTCTTCTTTAATTATATTTTCAATAAATTATTTGGATCATCCGATTGGTAATTTTATTCTGTTTCTAATTATATTAATTTTATATTAAAAAAATAATTAAAAACACCGAAAATAATTTCTGGTACTATTCTACATGATTACCCTTTTATTTAGCAGTCTTACTTCGATGGAAAGCTGTCCACTGCCGTCCGGTAGAACGCGATATTGGTGAACTCTCTTCTCAAATCTTATAAAAATTCATAAAGAATAAAAGATTTTAAAGGAGAATTTTTTTTGCAATTTTTAACACTATAATAATTTATCCTATGAATAATGTCATCGTGAAGCACATTAAAAATAAAACACAAGAAAATAAGTTTTAGACTGTTGTAGAGATAGAGAATACTAACAATACGCATAGTGTATAAGCACCCTCAACCGTTTCACTCTCTCTAACAAGAAAGCTCCCGTCCAACTTAGCATTTAACAACAATTCTTCAGCCTCCAATCTACTGATACCACGATAGATGCATTGATTATAATTCTTATTAGTGGTACCAATTCTATCATTTTGATACATGATTCCTTGAAGTACAAAAAAATACTGTCGACCTTATTTGTTTTTTATCCATACACTACACTACTACACCTAGGCTGCTATATAATTATATAAACCAGCTACAGCAGACAATTAACAATTAATATCTTCCTGCTTACTAAAACAGTCCATTTCATATCCGGGTTTTCTTCAATTTCAAAATAAACCCGTTTGAGACTTGAGGGAAATTACGAAATTACACTGGGCATCTCATTCTTCCAAATACTCTTTCTACCTACCTAAGCGTCCTAGTCCAGTCTACTAGGTCTCTAGGCTACTTTACTTACCAGCTACTCCACATTTCTATAAACGCGATTTTCAAAGCTGATAATAACTTATTAAGGCAAGGTATGTCCACAATTTAAAAGCTAGTCATTTTAAAAGTAGATAGAGTTTTTATAAAAAAAAACGTTTAAGTTAGATTGAAATTTGTTTAATAAATGAATAACTGCTACTCTAGACTCCAAATATTGTTTAGTGATTATACTTAGTATATCTCATTAAATAAAAAATAAATTTGTCAGCTATACGTATAATAAATTAATCTGTGCATTTTTATTGGTACTTTTAACGTTTAGTATATACGCTAGTTTAAACAACTTTTAAACCTTTTAATATTTTAATTTGACTTTCCATATCGGCGCATAATTAACGAAAGACAAGCTAATCTATAAGACAGCTGAGAGCCGAGTTTCTGTTTTCGTCGTGTGGTCACTTGACTGTCTCTGTACGTAGTTACGTAGAAAATTTTAGTAAAAAATAAAATGGAGGCTGGAATGAAGGAATTGGTGATTAATGGTGAACCGGTATATGCTCCATTTTTTGGAATACTCGGGGCGTCGTTTGCTATGATTTTTTCAGGTTGTTGTTTGTTAGATTTTAATAACGGCTAACGCCTGCCTAACGCTTATCTTTAATCGACTTTAATGATATGATATAATAAATAATATATTCCCATTATACTTAGTATAATGATAAATATACTATAGTATAGGTTAAAAAGCTTGTATAATGATCTTATATCCAATCCAATCAATTTGAGCAAACAGTAAAGCTTCATTTCTATTTTATTTAATTTAATGTATAAAAATGTTTTAATCGTTTGACTTCTAGCTCTGGGAGCAGCATATGGCACTGCTAAATCAGGAACTGGCATTGCCTCAATGGCTGTTTCACGGCCAGATTTGATCATGAAATCAATTATTCCAGTTGTCATGGCTGGTATCATTGCCATTTATGGACTTGTAGTTGCCGCATTGCTGGCCAACCGGGCTGCACCTCCAACTGGTGATGCTTCTGGATATAACCTTTTCAGGTATCTGATGTAAAGTTCATATTCAAAAAGATAAAGTTTATATTTAAAAAGATAAAGTTCATATTCAAAAAGATAAAGTTCATATTCAAAAAGATAAAGTTCATATTCAAAAAGATAAAGTTCATATTTGAAGATATAAAGTTTATATTTTAAAATATAAAAATTATATTATTAACTCAAACGACATTTGTTATATTTTGTTACGTATTTAGATTTGAAATTTTTAGTTAAAATGATTTTGCACACATTTTATTTCCAGGAGTTTCCTTCATCTCGGGGCCGGTCTGAGCGTAGGCCTTTCTGGCATGGCTGCCGGTTATGCCATCGGAGTCGTAGGAGACTGCGGAGTTCGAGGAACTGCTCAGCAAACGCGTCTCTTTGTGGGAATGATTTTGGTGCTCATTTTTGCTGAAGTTCTCGGCTTATACGGGCTTATCGTCGCTTTGATTTTATCTTCGAAATAACTTTTTTATTACTGGTTTCAATCATTAGATTGGTTCCTTATTTATTGTGCATATATAGTGAACTCTCATTTATGTCTTTGTAAAATAGCAAGAAATTACCCTTTTTGTAGTAAAATAGTAAAATGTAATATTTACTGTTGGGTTTAATTATACAAAAGATGATAATAATTAAAATCGTTATTAAAGGAGCATGGCGATTCTGGTGCAGGCAGGCTATTCTAGATAAGCAGGTTTGCACCGGTTGTGTTGTTGTTTCTTGCTTTAACTGAGCATGGTCGCTTGCGGTGATCAGACAGTAGACAGAACAATGAGACAAGTTTAAATTATGATACTTTAATAAGTCTTTCATAAATGAAATTTTCAACGTTTATTTAAAATAATTGTTTGACGTTTAAAATTATTAGAAAAGCGAACGCGTTATAATAACAATATGGTTGAGTAACAAAAGCAAGCCAGATAAAACTAATGTGAGTAAATTAGAGAAAGCGAGTTCGATATGTCTCGAAGTTGATTTGCTGCCGCTATCTGTTGTGGTGACGACTCGAAAGTTTATATAAAAAATATAATCTCTTGGAAACGTAAATATTGCAGAGGTAGTGTTGTTTCACACACAAAAAGAAATGTTCGGATTTCACCAGGGTGACAACGAAAATTCAAGAAGTTCTTGTATTTTTACAGGATCCCTGATTACTCTTGGCAGTTTGCGCTGAGGGGTTGATGCAGAAATACGAATATTATCGAAAGCATCTCCATCAACTTGTATAACTTGCATGGCGTCAATACTGCAAGCTTTGCGTAGACTGGCGTATAATTCGAAAATTTCTTTCAGAGTTTCATCAAACTGAAATATTTATTATTTATAAAAGTTTTTATTTTAATTCATATTAAATAAAATTTTTGTTGCTTAAATGTTATTGTTTTAGTTAATAAAAAGTTGCAAAAATTAACTTTTAAATTATATTACCTTTATTTATAAAAAAAAATTAAGGAAAATAAATATAAAACAACTTTTTATAGTTAATAACTAATCAAAAAACGTTTAATAAAATAAATATAAAAGCGCGGTAACTTTTTTCATGTCGTCATGGTTAAGAACGATCAGTTGTTCTTTCTTTCTGACCTCGATGAAAAGAACATAGTGCTTCCTGACGTGTTTCCTCCCTGGAGATGAAAAACATGAAAAACAAAAAATTTACTTTCGAAACATTCACTCATCACCTTTAAAGAAAAAGAGAATGAGGAAGTGAGAGACTGGGAAGAAAGGAAAGATTGATTAGGAAAGAGAGAGAGAGAGAAATGGGAAGAAAAACTATTAATCGTCAGCCAAGGTATAAGCGATGATTCATGGAGAAACAAGAAGTTAATAACTATATCAATCAAATAAATTTGTTTATTTTACCCATATCTTTGACCATCGTTATTTATTTATTTTTTTGTTTTGACATTCATCCATCAAACCATTCACTAAAGCAGGAATAATCATACAAATAATTTATTTATTAATGAATTTTGACTTAAAAAACCAACTGTAAGACTCCGGCATATAAAGATCTTCAGTGGCAATGAAATCAACAAGGACTAAACCATCCATGTTTGAGACACACCTTTCTACCGCCGTATTCAGCACATACTCCGGTGTTTTCTCCCAGAAAAGGTTCAACACCTGTCCTGTTCTGAATGAACATTTGCAGATATAAATATATCTGTTTTTTTTTATCGGGATCCTTGACGATTCTAGGCCCACAAAATATATTTACGAAAATAAAAAAAAAATGGCTGGTCTGGAACAAGCAATAAAAACGTCGAACGATATCAACAACAACGCGTGCAAACGAACGCAGCTTTTGCTGAACGTAAAAATTCAAAAGATTACATGAGTCCAGTGGCGTACCCAGGATTTATTTCGAAAGGGGGGCTCAAAAAAAAATTTTTTTTTGAAGGGTATGGAAAAAAATGTCAGCTTCAATTATTCATTACATCATAAGCCCTATCAAACAACACAAGGCGAGTATATTACGTTTTCATGCATTAAAATATTCAAGGAATAATTTCTGGAAGGGGCAGGGGGTTCAAACCCCAGAAACCCCCTCGGTGGGTGCGCCACTGCATGAGTCAACTTCCGCCACCGCCATATTGCAGTTCACCGTTTGTGGGGGAAATATTGAATTCGGATGATGTGTTTTTAAAATCTTAATGAAAGATCAGTTCCGATATCAACATTTCATTAATTATATTACATTATGTTACATTACATTATATTATATTATATTACATTACATTACATTACATCAAGTGACATCACATTACATCCGATTCCGATCACATTACTTTACTTTACGTTACGCACGGCGGCGGCGACCGGGTCTAGGGGGTAATCGTGGGTATTTTGAAAAATTTTACTTTTATCTACTGTTATTTTCTAAAAACCGGGTAATCCGCCAAAAAAAATTAATTGAGACTCTGGGGGGATTCACCCCCCTGGATCCGTCCCTGTCACTCATCACCAGGGTATGGTCATCGGTTTAATACTAAGAATTATTTTTTAATTTTTTTTCAAATAAAATAACATTGTTATATATAAGCTCTTTGCTTTATCCAAATCTATAAAGAAAACAATTTTGTTTATAGGTTCTTTACTTTATCATATTTTTACCAATGGCTAAACAAAGCTTTTTTTTAAATTAAAAGAAGGGTATGTTTTTACCGATTCTAACTAAAAACTTAGCGAGGCTAAAAACTTTTTATCCTTGATCAGGGTTGGCTGTTTAATTTATGAATAAAAAAATCAAGGTCGAACCTGTATAGAAACTCGTAGGTTGGACAGTTGTTATAGAAACCAGTAATCTTTATAACATCTCCTGTTTTGTAACGATAGAGACCCGTTTGCGATGTATAAACCAACTCATAATTTTCTCCAACCTGGACCTGAAAACAATTATCGATTAATTAATTAATTAATTATGTTTTTGATCAATCAATCAATAAATCAATTGATTATCCAATAGCTCAAATAACAGCTCAACCAATAGATAGATCAATCTATAGATCAATCTTTGGATTATTCTATAAATCAATTAATCATCATCAATTGTTCACCTCTTCAAGAAATATTGTTTGTTGTTCATCTTCGTAGATGCTGTTTTCATGAATGAACTCAAACAATCCGTACTCAGGTTGTAATACATAACAGACTTGCGAATGCCAGTCACTATTCGAAGCAAGGTTGAGTCCAAAGAAACCTTCGATTAATTAGACAAAAAATATGACATTTTTATTGTATGGTCTGTTGATTTAAATTGTTTGTTAACAATTAATGATTTATGATATAAATATCATTTTTAATCATTTTAATATTATATGGTCTTTTAATTTAAATTATTTGTTTACTTTAATGATCTATAGTATAAATATCATTTTAATCATTTTAATTATGTATAACACATAAAATTATTTGTTTAATATCCAATAAAGACGACTAAAGAAATTGTCAATAAATTTGATAAACGAAAAAAGTAAGAAGATGAATGGTTAAATGAACGCCTGCATGGTAGGTATATTATCTCACGTCACAGTACATGAAGGAAGGAACCACACAGTTTTATAGGCACAAAAAAAATTGCAAACAACATTTATTTTCTTCCAGGCGAAAGTAATAATTATTATCTATTCTTAAATAATTTTTTCTTCCGTCAGGACATCTCCTATGTACAATAATATGCGTCTTGAAAATAAAGGAGAAAGATCTAAAATTATCTCTAAGAGAGAAAAAAGAGAGAATGAAAGAAGAGAGAGGTTTGAGGCTAGAAGAGGAGGGGTTATTCATTCATTCATATATATATATATATATATATATATATATATATATATATATATATATATATATATATATATATATATATATATATATATATATATATATATATATATATATATATATATATATATATATATATATATATATATATATATATATATATATATATATATATATATATATATCCTTATATGTATATGTATCCTATATGCATATGTATATTATTTCATTATTTTATCTCTTTGCCACCCCCAAACTTTCTGTGGAGTCCTGGATCCATTTATTTATCTTTGTAACTGCTTTAAAAATTTACCGCTTCTCTTCAAAAGCGAAGTGAATAACATGAAAAAACATTGCCCGCTTCCTGGTAGGTACTAGAACAAATAATAATAACAACAACAACAGATAAACGGAAAATCGTAATAAAAGTTCGCACACAGAATGGACAGCCGACAGACATGTACCTATCAATCAAATTGTACCCGATGATAATTATAATAATAACATTAATAATAATAATTTCACATGTTCTAACCCTCGCTGGCTGCATGAAGTAAAGAAAGTTGTACTACGTCCTTTAGGTGAACTCTTCCAAGAAAATATGCGTGTGGCGCGAAACCGCCCGTGTTTATCATACGAACGTATCTCAAATTGGGCCAAATCTTCAAAGCGATTCCATCAAAACCCGTTGAAAACTTTTCTCTAAGGAAGCTGGCCCGTTTCGGATCGGCTTTCAAGCGTTTATTAAAATATTCTTCCAGTTGAAAAGTCATGTGACGATTTAAAGATTCGTCATCTGTCTGGAAGCATTCCACTTGATTTGAACGTGTGCTGTCATTCGTCGCACAAAAACCATTATTAGAATCTGAACATTTCTTACGCTGCTTGATGTCGGGAAACTCTAATCGACCAGTTTCGATTACCTTGCAGACCAGAGGCCAAAAGTGTTCTATATGTCGCCAGAAACTATATACAAGAGTTGAAAAAAGAGATTCCAGTTGACACACCTCTGGTTCGGCAAGAGCAAACACAGCCAGAAGATGAAGTACCAAAGTTTCGTTATGAATAGCGTACACTCTCGTCGGTACTACCAGAAACGGAAAACTTTTTCCAATGTGGGAACTAACCGGACCCTTGAAAAGGCCAGACTTGCACAGAACTTTTTCGGCACTATAAGATATGAGTAACACTCTACCCATATGAAAACCTCCCAAACTTGCCGCAGTACTGACCATAACCGGATTAACATTGAGCATTGCTGTTCTTTTTGTAAATGAAGTCAGCGGTAAAGTCTTGTTTTTTCCTGTCGTACCAGAAGACGTGGCCAGATACACAACTGGATCACGTGTCATGACTTTTTCTGAAAGAAAATCTGAACTTGAATCTGCTAGTTTTTCGAAATAACTGCGATAATCTGCGTAGACGCTAAGTGGAACACGTCTTCTGTAATCTTCTCTGCTCTTTATATCTGTTTAATGAGATGAAATTGACTTTAACATCTGGTAGTGTAGCATTATTTTATTAGAAAGATGAACATTAGCAGGGGCGCAGCCAGAAATTGTTTTCGGGGGGGTGGGTGCCCGGGGGGAACTGATTGGTAAGGAGTTTTACTGAGAAATTTACGACCCACAAAAGTCGAGGCTTAACGACAGTTTCAGCAATAATTAGTAATAACAAACCATAAGACATTTAATTTAGAGCAGTAAATTACAATATCAAATTCAGCCGACGTTTTTTTCTGAGGAAAAATGTTGATGACGGTTTCTTTATTAATGTTAAGGTCGCGATTGATGGTCATCTGGGCATGCCCATTCAGCCTTGTCTGGTCCATTGTGGTGCGTAGATAAGATTTGAATCTGCGCATATTTGAGAAGGATCTCTCGGCTGTCGCGGACGAAAAGTGAAGTGGTGAAGAGTTTCAGCAGCGTATTTACCAGCGGATAGATGGATTATTGACAATGTTGCAGAACATCAACTGCGGTATGTGACCGCTCTGCCAATTGGGTCCTAGCCAAAGTGGGTCGAAAACAGGTGGTTTAGGTCGGGTCACAAAAGAAACAAGTAAAGGAAAAAACGAGTTTTTCAACAAACGGGTTTTTTAAAATAGACCCATGGACAACTCTCACCCTAACAATACACGGGCACGCGCGTCACTTCAACATCAACATTGGCAAGCTTTTGGGGGCACCCGGGTCCCTCGGGCTCTCCCCCTGGCTAAACCTCTGAACATTATTTTGTATTTCAAAACGTTTAGTAAATAAAGCAAAATTATTTATAATTATCTACAGTTAATAAAACAAAATAATTTATAATTACTTTTAGTTAAAAAAACAAGATAGTTATAAATACTTTTAAATTTATGCTTCTCTCCAAACTCAGTAGATGAATTTTTAGAAAGAATAGTATTCAATAGAAGACGTTCTTGTCCACAATCCGCAAGAGCTGTTAACTTTCCAAAATTTCGACTGACCAATTGACCTCTCAGTATCAACAAACGAATTATTAGATATTGCTGTATGAGAGATATAACAGTATGCGAATTTGCAGGATTTCTGCGCGTTATGTCTACAAAGACGACACCACAAAGTGACCAAACCACACACCATATAGCTGAAAAAACGTGTTTAACGTTTTATTTTATTATAAGTTTTAAAAATAAATAAATTAAATAACCTGCAATAATTGCTATAAAATTAAATCCATTTTCGAAAGCTAAAATAACAACAAGAGAACTAATCGTAGCCATAAACAGCGCCAAAATTACAACCGATGCGCAACAACGTGTCATGCGTAGAGCCATGATGTAAATGATTTCTATCTAAACCAAGATCTTCTCTTTCAAAGCTCCCTCGTCTGCGCACGCATCGCTTTTTTATGCATTTTTGTTTGTTTTGAGAACCGTTTATATACTCACGACAGCCTAGAATAAGTTACTTTGTAACGCCCACTATTAACGAGGCTGTAGAATTCAATGGTGACTCAACTACTAGTGCAAAACACAACAAAAAAGTAATTTCTTGGCAAGCAACATTTATTAAACTCCATGATAAGTTTGTCTACACTTTTACAAATAAAAAATAAACAGCGAGACGACATTCAAAGAAGAAATAAAAGTCGCTCATCCAAAAAAAAATAAAGTTTTGCGATTTTTTAATGTTTTTTCTTGCTGGTATTAACTTATGTGTTTCATATGAAGTCTTCAACAGTGTGATCTGACATCTTCACCTCAAGAGATGAAGTGTAGCTAATTTTCAGCCTTGATCATCTGTGCTTCCTTGGCCTGGTGAGCATGAAGTACTGCCACTGCCTCTTCCACCTTGAAATAACATATATTTGCAATAAGCCTCAACCAATATAAAAAATTTAACACCCCTCACATATTAAAGAAGTTAATGTTTACCTTGGCCTTGAGAGATTCCCTTGATTCTAACATATGGATGAGTTCAGTGTTATCAATCTCCAGCAGCATACCAGTTATCTTTCCAGCCATATCCGGATACATCGAGTGAATGAGAGGGAAAAGTCTCTCACCGAGCATCTGCTTCTGTTCCTGCGGCTGTGCCTCTGCCAACTGGGTAGCCGTCAGTGGTTCTTGATTTCCAACCATCACACCTTGTTGGACAATTTGCTGGGAGAAATAAAAAAACCTTTTAGTAAGACTTAAAAAACAGATGAAAAAAATCAATTAAATCAACTGCAACAAAGATACCTGAGGACCACTCATGACTTGAGTCATGTTCCTCATGTTTTTGCTGTACTGAATGTTTCCTTGTGGTGTCTGCCTTATGGCAAGAGGTGCAATTCCGCCCGGAATGCCCTGTGGAACCATTGCAGGCCTGACACCCATGGCATTCTGGTTTGTTGCTGTCGTGCGATTCGATCCCTGAGGAGCTCCTCTCATCGGCATCATGCCGCCACCAACCGGACGCGGGTGTCTCATCGGTGGGAGACCTTGGGGTGGCAGAGACAGGAGACCTATAAAAAAAGAATTTTAAAATCTGAAACTTGAACCCTGAGATACAGTCCACGTTAAATTATCATTATTCAGTTGGATAAGGTAGCAAACCAGTATGTTGTTGCTGAGGTCTCAGACCTTGGTTAGACTGCCACCTCTGTTGCCTTAGATGCTGCACATTTGGGAAGAAAGCTCTGTTTGCCGGCATATAGAAGTTACCAGCCGGTCCGCTTGGGTACATCTGTCCCATATATCCGCCAGACTGTATTAAAGAATAATCAATTTTATATAAATTCAAAATATTGACATTTAACAATTATTTAATATATATAGTATTTGAAAATATATCAAATTTTAAAAGGTTGGTATATTATATTATTTAGCATTTGATAATATCTCAACCTATAGCATTTGATAACATATCATCCTTTAATAATATATATAGTATTTGAAAATATATCTACCTGTGCCTTCATTCGTTGACTACTCAAAATGGCTTTTCTTTCGTCCTTTCTCTGTGCTAATGCAACGTAAAGAGGTTTTCCACAAACGATCTTTCCACTCATTTCAGTGACTGCTTTCGTAGCTTCTTCGGGCGAACTAAAGCAGACAAAGCCAAACCCTTTAGACCTTCCATTTTCGCACATTACTTTGGCACTGGTGATCGTACCAAACATGTTGAATTCGGTCTTCAGAACAGTGTCATCCACCTTGTCATCGAGGTTCTTGATATACAGATTGACTCCTTGGAACCTTGTGATTCTTTCCTGCTTCAACTTCTCGTGTTTCTCTTTCAGTTCAGCCTCTCGTTCAGCCTTTTTCTGGGCTCTTGCAACGAAAAGAATGTGTCCAGAGCCGATATCTTTACCATGGAGGTCGTCTACTGCCTGAATTAAATAATAATCTTTAATTATAATTAATTAAATAATAATCTTTAATTTTAATTGATTAAATATTCTTTAATTTTAATTATGAGTTGTCTTTACGAAAATTACCTTCTGTGCACTTTCGTGATCAGTGAAGCTGACGAATCCAAATCCTTTGTTTTTCCCACCATCGTCACGCATCACCTTGCAACTGACGACGCTTCCAAACTTCTCAAAGAGCTCCAGAAGTTTATTATCGTCCAACACGTCGGCAAAGTTCTTGACGTACACGTTGGTAAATTTCTTGGCCCTATCACCCATTGATTCAAACCTTTCCTTCCTGGTAAGAAACTGGCCAACGAACACTTTCTTTCCATTCAGCAACATTCCATTCACTTTATCAATAGAGGCTTTGGCTGATTCTTCTGTCTCAAAGTGGACAAACCCATAACCTTTTGATCCGTTCATATCCATAGCAATCTAAGAAAACAAGAAAGCACAATTAAGTTTTTATATTTTTCAATTTTTTAAAAATATGCTTCAACTTACCTTGCACGATAGAATGTTTCCAAAAGCAGAGAAAGTGTCATAAAGTGCTTTGTTGTCAATAGACTTATCTAGATTCTTGATGAAAATGTTTCCGACACCAGACTTGCGGACAGACGGATCCCTCTGCGACCACATTATGCGGCAGGGCTTTCCCTTGATAGGGTCGAAGTTCATGGTATCCAATGCTCTTTCAGCTTTATAAGTAAATTACTTGGTTAGTTTTTAATAATTAAACAAAAAAAATAATACTAACACTTCATTTTTGCCATGGGAGTTACTTGACAAGGCAAAAAACAACTAATTTTTAAATTTTCAGACTTTTGACATGCCAATCAAAATTTGCTGCCCTCTAAATAATTTAACAAATTAACTACTGTGCTTAAAAAAGTAAATAATAATAACGTTTATGTAAGTTTTTTTAATTATCTATACAATTTTTTGACAATACATTTTTAAACACCCTCCTCATCATATTTCTTAGCGTTTGATTCATGTCATGTTCGTCATTGAAGTTTTAGCAGTCTTCAGGTTTGATATTATTGTTTTGATAAAATAATGGGTAAATCCAATTGACAATCATACATATTGACATTTTTCCTTAATTAGTTTATAATCAACTTGCATTAACATTGCTTTTGAATTTTATAAACAACATCGAGTTGACAACATTGGATTGATGTCATCAAGTTACGCCAACTCCCGGGTCTAAGTAGACTAGAATACTAGATTTATAGTTAGCGATACAAGATTATTTTTAATATTCCTAATAGGCCTAAGTTAATTTTAATAGATTATTTATAATATTCCTACCATCAGCTGGGAGCTGGAAATTGACGTAAGCATATCCAAGACTTCTCCTGGTCAACATGTCTCTGCACACACGAATGCTCAACACAGCTCCGGCAGTAGAGAACTTCTCGAACAGCATAGCCTCTGTGACATCAGGGTGGAGGTCCCCAACGTACAAGGAAGCCATAGGGTACTGCGTGTTCTGGTTCATGCTTTCACACTGAAATAATATAGATTCAAATATTCAAATATAAACTTATTTAATCGACGAGACAACGTGTAAGCAAATTGCGCAGCCGCCTCGCGAAAAAAATACAAGACACACTAACCTTCCAGAAGTTTTACGATTTTTATTATTTTATAAAATTTTTCACTTTTTTTTGCTCTGTCGACGTTTAAAACGACCGACAGGGTTTTTAGATTTTTAAGAATAAATGCGTAGCGATGTACCACAAGAACACGATGTAAACCAAAGGGAAACGGACGTGCTAAAAATTTCCAAAGACAGTTTAATCATTGATATGAATTATATTAGTTGTCTATTTTGTTTTTAATTGTATAAATTAAATAATGAAGTTATAGTATAACAAATTTTTCAAAAAAACCAAATATTTAACATTTATATAGTTAGCTACTATTCTAAACCTTTTCTCACATATGTGTGCATATGCTGCATATGTGTTTATCAGGATCGTTTAATTCCGTTTAAACTTAAAACAAGTAAGCCGTGAAAAACCAGGGTTATTATTAAATTTTTTATATTTCTGAATTTATCGGTTTTTGAATTACTGAAAAAAATATTTTAAAATGACATTTTTTTGAATTTATATATATGTTAATATTTATTTAATTATTTTTGAATTGTTTTTGTTTTAAAACATAGGCAATTATGATTTTTATTTACAAAATATTTTTTTCAAAAATGAGGTTTTTAGTAACAAGAACAGTCAAGCCATTCAAAAAGTCAACATTGTTTTTGGTGAATTTTATAGAAGAACTATTGTTAAATTGAACTTTGCTGCAACTGGCTGCAACCCCTAAAAAAGATCAAAATACCCCACATACGGGGTACTATGATTCTCCCACGGGGCACCTGATCCTAAGTATAAATCAATATGATCCCCCAATTAAAAGAGGGGACCCAAAATTTTACATTTTTCAGGCACTTTTTTTTTTTAAAACACCTAATCGTCGCACATTATTTTTCTATTTCAAATTTCAGTGTGGGCCCGCAATGGTTTGTGGGTAGAGCGAGCCCTCGGGACCCTCATGGCTACACTGCTGGATAATTAACATTGCATGTCTATTGGGTCACTCCAGCACATGGCATATCTTTTGCTCGCATGAAAAGTAACCGGTCATAATGTAACATTTTTGCAATTGCATTTATATATGCGTATATGTTGGACTAGAATTCTGATTCTATGTAAACAATGGAATATTCGAACGGTAATTTAATCCCAATTTTGCCGAAATCCCAACAGTTTAATAAAAACTTTAAGTATAATTGGTCTGATCGTGTATTTTCTTCAGTGTTATCTATTCGCTGCAGCAAAACAGATGCCGAACTTCACAAAAAAAAATTTGGTTCAGGTTCGTCATTTCGTGTTGTTATTTTAAAAGTACTTTATTTTTTAGCATTTGTTTATATTATAACGTCAAAAGTAATGAATTATTAAATTTGTTGGCTTTGATATGATATTCATAGGGTAAAATTGTATATAAGACATATAAGTTATGGTACTCTGCAATAAAAAACATGGAAACTGCTGCTATTTATTAATGTAGGTGTAGGTTGACTACGCCCATGTAAGCCTGAATCCACCCTGCTTATTGCATTGATTGCATTGGCGTATTTTAGTTAATTATAGTTTAAATAAATATTTTTATGATATGAAAATATTAAAATATTCCATTGTCATCGAGAATACATGTGTTTTGAAATTTTCAAGTCAATTGGACGTGTAGAAGTGGTCGAAAAATTGATTTAAAAAACCTGAAAATACAACATACAGTGTGAGGTAAATAAAAGCGTGTAACAAAAACACTCAAGTTTGAAACAGTTAAACAAATAAGAATCCACTGAACTAAGATTTAATAAAACTTGCACATCCTGAAAAATGAGAGTGAGACAGGCAGCTCAGCGATAGTCAGATGCGGGATTACAAAATGGATAAAGAGGCACTGCTTCGTCGTTTCGGGAAGTCAGAGGAAGACTACCGCATTAAGTTTCGAGAGTCAAAGCCCGAACCAGAGAAGATCTGGGAACAGTATCTTCTGCGGCCAGATAGCTATCTCAGATCATGAACCATAGGTGATTTACCAGGCCGATTTGGATTCCAGCCACCACTTAAAGCTGTTAGAGCAGTTTTCGACTGGTATGAGTACTTGATTAGCCTGGTTTTAGCTGGGTCTGATTCTAAATTTTTATTTGTATGGTCACAGTCCCAGCATTTCTTTCTTCAGCCATTTTTTCAGAACTTAAAAATTACCTGATTTCTGTTGGTCAGTGAAAGAAGATAGTTTAATAAATTATCACAAATTTAATATTAAATTGGTTTTTTATGTTTTCGCCTGTGTAGATCAAGTGGCACTGAATTCATTAAATACTTTTCAACAGGTTCCAAAGGCAAATGTATAAAATACAACGACGAATGGATAACCCCAACAGAATTTGAAGCTAGGTGTGGTTTGGTGAACAGTCGGGATTGGAAGAGAAGTATCCAATACGAGGGAAGGAAATTGCAGTGCCTTATTGAAGATGGAATTCTTAGACCACATTCTAAATGCTGTTCGTGTACTCTCTGTTGCGATGGTATTCGCACGGTCAGTCAATTTTATCTTTATTTTGTTGTTTTAAATATAATATGAAATAATCATCTAAACGTGAAACAATACTATATCGAATCACTACAGAATAATCCCGTTCGGTACATGCCGTCAAAAATCGTAAGAACCAAATCACTAAGAAACAAGTTCAAGAAGAGGAAAATCGCGGACGACAATTCAAAATCGACGATCGCATTTCAGAGTTGCGATTCAACCCAACAAAGTTTGTTTTTGCTCATTGAATTTTCAATTTTTTTTTTAAATTTTGTATTGCAATCTCAGAATTAAATAGTTGATTGCAGGTAATGATGGTTCTACCAGTAAATCAGCCAAATACGAAAGATGTTCTAAAGAAACTTCTCCATTGTTGTTATTCAATGAGGCTAGTAGTAGAATAGTTACTCCAGATGTAGAAGATTTTCTTATTAGATTTATTTCTATATGACTTGATTATTTTTTAATTTCAGTACTTAGATGACGTGGCAACAAAGATAAACGAAATGAAGAAAATCGTTGAACATCTGAAAGATGATTTTGATGAAAAACTTCTCAAGGCTAAACAAGAAATGGAACAAACAAAAATTAAGGTCTGCTTATAATTATAGATTACGTATCCCCCCATACATATATATATCCCCCAATATTTAACATGAATACCAGCCCCCTAACAATTTCTTACTTATGTATGACTGAAACACCTTTTACTTGGACAGTTAGTATTAATCACAACTATCAGAACGATAATAATAATTATTATTATACTAATCCAAATAAGAAAAATAGGAATAATTTGGTTTTTTTTAATTAATATAAGTGATGATATGGTCTTATGTTTTACACACAACTTCATATATGTGACTTAAAACACTCCTACTTACCAATTTAATGTATAGCTGGCTTTCAAGAGAAAATGTTTTTATTTCTAGCAGATTTTAGCTGATTTATGAATAAAAAGTGCTCAAAATAAACTCAAATTTGTTTTTATATTTCAAAAGGAGATTGAAGCGCACGAAATAAAATCAAAATTGATAATGGATAGGAGGATCGCGGAAGAAAAACATCTAATGGATATAAAACTCCAGGAAGCTCTGGCACAAGTCCGTCAGGAGATGTCCGTGATGAAAAATGTTTAAGGCGACCCGAGAAAGACAGACTGTTGTTTATATTAATGATTTGATGTATTAAATGTGATCTTTTAAATGTTTAATAGATTTTCGTAGCGCGTGGTTTACATTTAAGGATAAAACTTTGAGGTTCATTAATTGATTTTTTATTCATTAAAAGTTTAAAACCAATTAAAAACTTTTCAATTAAACCATTTCTTAATTAAAATTTCAATAAATTTAGCAATCATATTGATATTTAAAAAAATTTATTTGGCATTCGAATCCTTAATTGTTTTCATCCAGCGTCAAATCCACTTTCAGATACTGAGTCGGATTCGTTCCTCTCAATCCGGCCAAAAAGACTTGTGGCCTTGGAACGTTTGACCTTGCGTCGGTTTTCGTTTGGGTTTCCGTGCTCCTGCAAGTTTTTTTTTAATTTTAAAGGAAAATTTTATATGATGAATTATTAGAGTAATACCAGTTTTTTACGACGTACTTTGTTTTGTAAGCTTGCGTGGAAATATCCATCCTCATGCTGCTCATGTTTGTCTGTGATGATGTCGTCTGCTTGTTCCTCAAGTTGGCCTGAATCAAGTTAGCTTAAAAGTGCGAATGTATGTCTGCGATGAGTGCAAATGTACATCTGTGACAGGTGCAAATGTACATCTGTGACAAGTGCAAATGTACGTCTGTGACAAGTGCAAATTTACGTCTGTGACAAGTGCAAATGTACGTCTGTGACAAGTGCAAATGTACGTCTGTGACAAGTGCAAATGTACGTCTGTGACAAGTGCAAATGTACGTCTGTGACAAGTGCAAATTTACGTCTGTGACAAGTGCAAATGTACGTCTGTGACAAGTGCAAATGTACGTCTGTGACAAGTGCAAATGTACGTCTGTGACAAGTGCAAATGTACGTCTGTGACAAGTGCAAATGTACGTCTGTGATGGGTGCAAATGTATGTCTGTGACGGGTGCAAATGTATGTCTGTGATGGGTGCAAATGCATGCCTGTTACAAGTGCAAATGTACGTCTGTGACAAGTACGAATGTACGTCTGTGACGAATCAGGTGTCGCGATACAAACCAATCTTATGGCCATTCTTCTCATTTGCCACTCGTTCCATTCGTACGATCTCGCGATGTTCGTTTCTTTCACGTGTGTTTCCGTTTGAGAACCGCAGTCGGATTTTAAAAGTGGTTTTTCGATTGCTACTAGTTCTTCTGGGTCTCTCTGAAATGCAAAATGTAAAATTTAATCTTTAAGTTTCTTGAAGATATATTCTATGCGATATTACATTCAAACGGAACACATTGGTTATACAATGATTTGTGAATGGTTTTGTTCAACCTGTTGGAATGGTTCCAAAGATGAGAATTGATTGTACAACTGAAGCAATTGGACAAGTTCGAGACTCAATTTCGCTTGCACACCTACCGCATTGAGATACCTGTATAATAAATCAACAACAACAAGAACCAGGTGACCAATCGCAGACAAGAAAACTGACAGTCTTTTAATAACTAACCAATCGGGATCGTTCATGAAATCATCAGCAGCTTTACTCGACGTGAATGAGTAACACAAATTTTTGTAGCACACGACTCCTAATTTAGGGTTTCCTTGAACCAGTAAACGATCCCTCATGACTAGCGTCCAACAACAGTATCCCTGCGACAGAATGATACAGGGAGATAGTAATATTTATATATTAAAATCGATATGGCGATTCAATTAAATCGTTTATTTACTCCAAACTGAATGAGTAGCCTGTTAAAATTGCTGGTACTTTCTGGATATAAAACTTTCAGAAAAGGTTTCGTGGTTGGTTGAATTCTGGTCGTTCCATCTTTTTTGCCGGTGACGATGTTTGAAACTTTTCTTTTTATCATGTCTTCATTTTTTACGTGTAAAATGGATTCTTTTACTTCATCACTCTCCATCAATCTCTTCCTCACTTTCACGAATCCTTCGAGAGACGTCAACAAGTTCGTCAGGAGAACGAGATGGTTTTTCTCAACTTGTAGATCCATCCAGATTTCTGCAAGGTTTGCAAACTGCGGCTGAAGAATAAAAATAACGTAAAGTCACTGAAAACATTTCTATAAAATACTGCTGATTATATTTTAAAATACACATCAAAATTATTTACAGCATATAAAAATTATAACATAAAGCAGTATATTTTAATAAATGTATGTTTAAAAATTATGTTCTACAAAATAATAAAACTTCATAGCTCTACATCTCCACATTGTGAAAATACAGAAAGGTTTTATGTTTAATTTAATTACTTGACAGAATATTTTCTAAATGAAGTTATTTGTTACATTAACAAGTAATTAAATTAAATATATAAAACCTAATAGGTATCAAATATATTATTTTAAAATTATAAACTTCGTTATAATTCAACTAACAAGAATTTGTGAATTAGGAACAGCTGATTTGTTTGAAACCGTCAGATGAAGATGATCAATTCGATTGGAAAGCCGAGATACATTTTCTTCGATTCTTTGTGCCGATCTTGCGAGGTCTTTCTATCAAATATTTTATTTTATTTTTATATTAAAATAACAATAATAATACAAAATTATATTGTCATTTTTATTTTATTTGATTTAAAAAAAAACAAACTATACATTTTCATTTTCTAGAAAATTTTGTTGTTCAAACCTTGACAACTTTCAGGAAGAGAAGATATTGACAGCAGTTGATGACTGATTGTTTTAACTTTTCTTCTAATTCAGAAGGTAAATCTCTTACCGTTTCTCTGAAGAACTCAAGAATATCTGAATTTTATCAAATATAAACAAAAAATTTTAATAAACAATTTTTTAATTCCTATTTTTTGATTGATAAAATAAATAGCGAACTTACTTAAAATGAGATCCAAGTCATTTTCAGTCAAGTTCAATTTGATGCTGATATCGGAGAACATGGTTGAAATGATGTCGTTCAACATTTTAGGAACTGAAAAAATAATTGGAATTAAAAAAAAACAATAAAAATGTTTTAATTAATAAATATATTAAAGCAAATATATTATATAAATATATTTAAACAAATATATTATATAAATATATTTAAACAAACTGTTTTCTAGATTCCCTCCTCCTTTTTTGCTTTCTTTGTTGAACACTCGAATTCCAGAAGTGACCATGGTTAGTTCAACAAGTTGTTTTTCTTTTTTTGGTTTCGACAGGTTCATGAAATGATCCAGATTCGAAACGGGATAGATGCTCTTTAAAGCAGCTGTTTAAAAAATCGTATAAATTGATTTTTAAAAGATAAATAATTGTTCTAAAATATATTATAATTTTTATATTATGCAAAATAACATGAAATTCAAAACTTGTTTGCTACCTGCAGTTTCTCTGATGACTTCATCGTTGTGCGAGCTTCCGAGACCTGATCTTATTATTATATAAGCAACGATTTTATGAAATAAACATTCCTGATCTTTGCAACTGAGTTCCTTTGCTTCAAGAATACCCTTCATTAATTTCTCAACTTTACACCTCATCAAATTCATTTGCTCTTTTTCAAAAGTTTCTTTAAAATATTAAACAAATAAATACCAGTAATATTTCAATAAATATAGCTTATTAAAAAAGATTTCTATTACCTCTGTCTATGTAATTTTCATCGAAACAAATTTGCATTTTGATGGTATCAAGAGACGGTAATGAATCATCAGATAGTTTTTCCACACATATCTTCAAATCGTGAATACAAAAAATTTAAAACTATCATAAATTTTTAAATATTTAATCGACATACCTTGATCAGTCTCTCTATCTCAATTTTGTTAATAGCTTGCTCAACGTTAAAGTTGTTTGCTGGGTGTAGCACAACAGCTTTAACCTTTAAATGAAATAAATTCGTTTAAATTACTTTAAGAAATTACACGTTAGCCCATTCTACTGGCGTGAAGCTTAGTTTATTTTAATCATAATATTTTATATATTATAATTATAATATATATTATTTTAACTCACTATGAATGCCGCTAAGGAATCATTGACGGCTATATTTTTTAAGAAACACTGTTGTTCAATTTCACGATAAACATTTTTTACGATATTTGCTTCTTGTGAATCTGTCATTATCGAGACGTTGCAGAGACTTTAAAAGAAGAAAAGACGAAAATACTTTAATTAATAGCGGTTATGTTATTTTTGGCATGGCAACTGCATAGACCTGTCAACGGAGAGAAGAATGAATTATTTCTTTAGAAGCGCTCTGACTCGAGTGGTTCAATGTGTATGTTTTGTTAAAAAGCTCCACTTGCGCGATTATTTCAGGATTATTATGTTTTATTTATGTGCGTATATTTGTTAACTATCGGTAAACAGTTAAGAAGCAAAATGGCCTGAAAAGTTTACATGTCGCTTTCAAATATGATTTGAATGATGTCAAGAGTTCATGGTACAATTTTAGATACTTTGGCTTCAATAAACGCCATGCAGAAGACGTAAGGTGTGTAAGCATTTGACAGAGGGCCGAGATCAGAATATATGTCATCGAGAATGCTTCTAGAGTGGCCATCTGCAGTTTAGTAAAATCTTTTCGAATGTAGGTAGTTCATTTTTTTAAAATAGCAATGAAAGTTATCTGGCGTTTTCAGGTCAGTTGTTTTGCAATGTACGTTTCACTGCTTGGATCCGTCCTCTCGAGTAGGCAGGATGAGTTTGTTGGACACATCTCTGGTTTCAAAGTTGAATCGATAAACGCAGTTAGATATGGCGAAGAAGACGAAATAACGGATTTAAATATAAAAGTCTACGAAGATACAGAAACTCACATTCGTATCTTCGGCGTAGGATTAAAACAAAACAGCTGGATTTCATTTACAACAACTCCAGCTGATCGCGATACAGATTGCAACGAATTAAGATCAACAGGTGTCTTCCAAATATTTCCCGCCAACAATTCCGATTTAGTAGCAACGAGCGCAGTTTCTCTTCCACCGCTTTCTTCCAAATCATCAACCGAAACGTTTTATTTCTGCCTAAAAGAGGCGCTAGTCAACTCATCAAATGGCGGGAAATCGTCCGCCATATTCCGACACCAAGGAGCCGAGGACTGGTTGCGATTGGTATCAGTACTCCACCCCGTAAAGTCCTACATACTCCCGATGTGGTTGCAGATCATCATGGTGATGTGTCTTCTCGTTTTTTCCGGTTTGTTCAGCGGTCTTAATCTGGGCTTGATGTCGTTGGACGTGACGGAACTCAACATCATGATCAACTCTGGTTCTAAAAATGAAAAAAGATACGCCAAAACCATCTTGCCTCTTAGAAGAAAAGGAAACTTTCTACTCTGCAGTATATTACTTGGGAACGTGCTTGTCAACAACACTCTCGCCATCCTACTGGATGATCTAACTGGAAGTGGTCTACTGGCAATTCTAGGGGCGACGGTAGCCATTGTTGTATTTGGTGAAATTATTCCACAGGCTATATGCTCCAGATATGGTCTTATGGTTTGTAAAATTTTATATTTTAAGTTTTTGTATGTGTGTTTATTTATCTGACAAAATGAATTTTTAAATTGAGGCATAACAGAGTGTGCATCACATTTCTCTGTAGTAGACTAATTTTTTTTTTGAAAAATTATTTTTAATAAAATGCAACAACAATTATTTTTACTGTTTTTTCAAATTTTTTTAAATCAGGTTGGTGCCCGAACGATATGGTTCACCAGATTTTTCATGCTGATCACCTTCCCTCTCTCGTACCCGATCAGTCTCATATTAGATTGCATTTTGGGAAAAGAAATCGGTTACGTTTTCAACCGGGACAGGTTGAGAGAGTTGATCAGGATAACGGAAGATAAAATCGATCTCGAACGAGATGAACTGAAGATCATATCCGGTGCTCTCGAGCTTTCCAAGAAAACAATTGGAGAGATCATGACAAAAATAGAGGTATACAGCATGTTTTTTTTATATTTTGCATTTATTGTTTATCTCTATCTCTTCTCGAGAGACATAGAATGAAAATCAGTTATTATACGTGTGCTTAATTTAATCAATAACTTTTTAGGATGTCTTCATGGTTGATCTCAACACGATTTTGAACTTTGAAACGATGAGTGAGATAGTCAAATCGGGTTACACGCGCATCCCTGTTTTCAACGGCAGCAGGAAGAACATTGTCGCCTTGCTGAACGTCAAAGACCTTGCGTTTGTCGACCCTGACCTTTCCACGCCCCTATCCAGCATCACCACTTTCTACAAACATCCGATGCAATTTTTTCCTATAAATACGAGACTTGACATCATCTTACACGAATTCAAAAAAGGTTTGTTTTCTATTTTTTAATTGTTGAGTTTCGTTCGTTCACACACGAAATCGATACTTTTTGTTCTATTTATTCATGTACGAAAGAAGTTTTGAAAATATAAAATGGTTAGATTTATTGTGTCCTTCAGAATTAATTTATTGACCACCTATGAAATAAGTCAAACCTTTCGACATTTATGTGCTGTGTCGTCTTGGAGCTGTCTTCTCTGGTTTAGTCTTGTTTTGTCTGGGTCAGATTGAGAGACCTGGCTTCATTCATTTATTCATACATTCATTTCATTCATACTCAACAATGTCATTCAACAATGAAATAGTAATGGCATTCAAGTTTTTCATGTTATTATGTTTCAAATATACACATAGGACTAGTAATGATAAATAGCACCTCTGCATTGAATGTATTTTAATGTCAATGTCTTCTAAGCAATTTTGCATTGTTACTCTTTCATTTAAAGCCACTAAAATGTTATGGGCTCTTCAACATCATAATAACGTGTTCTCATCTTTATTACGTGTTACATTTGATGTGAGCACGTGTGTGGTTCAATTTGTTTGTTTCACGTTAAATGAGATTCTTTCTGACAACCAACCACTTCAGATTGCAATATTGATATTAGTTCAATTTTTTTATTTTAATTTAATTTGTTATAATAATAATAATAATGATGATGATGATGGTGCTGATAATGATAGTAATAATAGTAATAATGATAATGATAACGAAAATGATAATAATGATAATGATAGTGCTAGTGAGAGTGATAATAATAGTAATAATGATAATAATAATAATAATTATTATTATTATTATTATTATTATTTGTATTCAGGCTCCTCCCACCTGGCATTCGTTCAGTGCTCTAGCGATCCTGATAATGATGACGTTAAAAAAGAGACGGTTGGTGTCGTGACGTTAGAAGATGTCATCGAAGAGATCATCCAATCGGAGATCATTGATGAAACCGATACGATAAGTGTGTTTGTTTATTCTCTGTTTTTAATCGATAAACTTTTAGTTTTTGATAACGAGAAAATGATTAAACGAATCTATCTCTTTCTTATCTGTTGTTTGTCATTTTAGTTGGATAATTTCTATTTTTAGAATGAGCAACATTGCTTATTAAAAAAAAAATTGTATAACTTTCAAGTCAGCAATGTGTAATAAAGTTCTCCACGTTTTAAAATTAATATCATTAAATTAAAAAAAAAGTATTTTATTCTAATTAAATTTTTTTTCGTAATTTTTTTTCTTTTGATTACAGCTGACAACAGGATCAGGTCACCGCTGAAGAACTCTACGACAATGAGGGATTTCAGTTCCTTTCGCCAGAAAGTGGACCAACCGACAATATCTCCTCAGATGGCCTTGGCCACATTCAGATTTTTAAACACCTGTGAGTTTGTAAACACATTTAAGTACGTAAACACACGTCAGTCCGTAAACACATGTCAGTTCGTAAACACATGTCAGTTTGTAAACATATGTGAGTTTGTAAACACCTGTGAGTTTGTCAACACCTGTGAGTTTGTAAACACATGTGAGTTATATTCTTGTTCTTGAGAATTCTTAAACACAACTGTGAGTTTGTAAACACCCGTGTTCTCATAAACACACACACCTGTAAGTTCGTAAACTTATCAAAAGTTGACCTTTCGTTACGGTTGACCTGAATTTGTAAAACCACAAATCTGGTTATTGAGATTGCTTTATTTATTTATTACTGTTCATTACTGCTATGGTAGTTGATGTTGTTGTTGTTGTTGTCAATATTGTTTTAATTTATTATGTTGCTCACTCACTCACAACTCGCTTCTTGTGAAAGAAGTTTGAAAGCACCGGCATCTTTGTTTATTTATTTTTTTTTTTTACAGCCGTTTCGGCATTCAGTCCTGACCTGGTTTCGGAGAACGTCCTTCAGCGACTGCTTCGGGAGAACGTCATCAAGTCGTTGAGTCTCAGGTCGTCAGCGACGCCGTTCCTCTACGAGGCGAGCAAGTCATGCGACTGTTTCTGCATGGTTCTCGAGGGAAGGGTCGAGGTTGAGTTCGGGAAAGATCGAGTCCGTTTCGAAGGAGGTCCTTTTGTTTACTTTGGAGTTCAGTCCCTGATTGGTAGGTTTTTTGTTGTTTTCTGTTGTTTTTTATTTTTTTTCTCTTTCACAACGCCTTTTCCAAGACAAGTCTTGCTCGAAGGCGAGAAAGGGTACTCGCAGAGGCAGTCATTTATAGGCGCCTACACTTTTAGCAATGCGAGTGAACTCCTTGCTTAAGGGAGTTACGCTGGTGACGCCGGCAAGGTTTGAACTACCGACCTAACGATCGACAGGCGAACGCTCTACCGCTCTGCCACCAGCGCCTTGTGTTTTTTATTTCTGATAAGAGTTGGTTGGGGTGCATTTAAGCAAACTTGAATGTTCGTATGAATTTCTTGTGATTTATTTGAAATTGATTTTAACGAGTTATTTGAAATTAACTTTTATGAATTATTTGAAATTAAATTTTATGAATTATTTAAAATTAAATTTTATGAATTATTTAAAATAAAACTTTATGAATTATTTGAAATTAAACTTATTATGAATTATTTAAAACTAAATTTCATGAATTATCTTTTTATTAAATATTCCATCTCCAATCCAACTTTGGTACTGCACGCACACACTGTCACACACACACGCGCGAGTAGGACCAAGATGCAACAGATGCATTGAAAGACCAAACAAGGAATGCATATTAGAGCATGCAACGAGTATAGAAGAATTCGCATCGACCGGATCGAACACGGCCGACTACACCGTCCGGGCGGTCACAGACTTGAAGTACCTCTGCATCAAAAGGACTCATTACGTCATCGCTGTCCGTGCCACCATCAGAGAAAGGAAGAAAACCGTAACAATCTCTGGAAGTTTCTCTTCTTCTAACAACAACAACAACAACAACACCAACAACAACAATAATAACAATAGCAACAACATTAACTACAACATCAACTCTAATTTCTTGCATCCTGACGTGGAGTCTAACAACTCGACTAGGAATTCTTTTTCCGTCACAGGACCAGACGAGAAACAACAGCAGATCGCTCCGATCAATCACCTCGATTCCGCTGATTCTCTCCCACAGACTCTGCTCAACGGGATGCCGATGATTTCCCTTCATTCTTTCTGTCACAAGAAAAGAACTTCACTGCACAGTTTGAAGGGAATTGCGATTGCAAATTCTTTAATGAGAGATAGAAAATTTAGTTACAGAGAGACAAATCGTCCCAACCAGACATCCTGATCGATATTTGAATGCAAGCGAAACCTCTTGGACTATTTCAAGCCGTCAAGTGAAAGTGCAACCATTTAAGCTTGCGATTTCAATTTGAATGATTCCCCAGGGGGCGCTTTTTATCTCATTATTATCTGATTTTGTTTCCTTTTTTTTATTAATATGTCCAACGAAGATCGTGTTTCCTGCTTTTTATATTATTTTTTTTTATTCCAGCTGACACTTTCTATGACGTGGACTTATTTATGTTGATTTTTGTACTTTTAATTATTAATTTATTCGTCAACAACGACTAAACTTCATATATTATTATCTTAAAACAGCTAAAGGAAAAGTTGCTAGTAGTGACATTGTGTTGTTGTTGTTGTTGCTGGTTCTCAAAAATTCGCGCAATTTCAACTCGCAAAAAGTAATAAACATAATTAATTTGTACAATTCCCCAAATTATTCACACATATTTGATCTGATTTTCTGAAAACTCGTAGGTACAAATGAGGTTATAATTGCTTCTTATTTAGAAAGTGAATTTGTGTATTGGTATTGGTATAAAATGGTCTTCGAATCCCTTCCTCTACTTACTAAAACCTTTAATTTTTCTGCTCGCCAGGTTTCACACAATTCTCTCACATTTCTCGTTCTTCCGCAACGGCTAACCCTTTGGTAGAGAGTGATTTTAAAATATCTTTAATAAGTTTAAAATTGAAAATCGTCTAAATTTAAGTAATAGGATTGTTAAAATCGTCTTTTAAGCTGTGGAGAAGATTTTATACTTTTAATCAGTCTTTTACTTTCTCAGTTTAGCACTTGTTGACACACGCTCTATAACAATATAAATAATCTAAAACTATATAAATAATCTATAACTTTATATATATATAATTTATAACTATATAAATAATCTTGAACTATATAAATAACCCATAACTATATATGGTTTGATGTTTAAAAAGCATAGACCAAAACAGCTGAAAATTTGTAAATCATCAAATCAGATTTGTATACATTGCTCTTATAAAAATTATTTAAAAAATAAAAATATAAAATCTAATTTATTTTATCCAGGGGGAACATGCCCACGATGACTCCACAGCTGAATAATATACAAACTAAAACTTTTTCATTAACTGTTTATAAAATATTAAAGGAAAAACTTGCACTTGCAATCAAAATCAGCAAAAAAGGATGTATAGGCGTATACTAGAGATAGCCAGTCAAAAATGACGGATTTTTTAAATGTCTATGTATCATTTTCCAAACGCAGCGTCACCTAACAGCGTTACTCGAAGTTATAACATACATACTCACATACAGACGGAAGTTGTGTGTGTTGATCACTGATTTAACGTTAACTAAAAATAATATAACCGCTTAGACTTTTAATAGAATTGCTCTTTTATAGACATAATCTACTTAAATAATACAAAGTATATTTATTTATTTGTTTGTTTATTTATTAATTACAGAAACTCTTTATAACGTGGTGACTGTGAGATTTGTTAATCAATATACAGAAAGAAAAATGGATGCGAAACGGGAACAGGAACGAATCAAACGTTTATTGGAATACAAATCTCATTATCGGTAAGAGAGTAAACAATTTGATTTAATTAGTTATATGCATTTGTTTTGTAATTTACTAGAAGTTTAGAAAGTTATATTCAATCTCTTATCTCTAATCTTATATTTAAAAAAAACTATAAAAAAGTAAAATGTGTTGCCAGTTTCATTCGAAGCAACACCATGCTCAGTTATCATCAGAGACAACTTTGTCTTATCACAAAGTCGAGAAATGTTTTTCTCACAATGAATAAAATACCAATTCTTAAAAACATAATTTAGTGAACTTGACTATAAATAACTCCACAGAACAAAAATCTTCGAAAAAGTTGTATATATACAAGGGTATCATAAGTGGGGTAATAGTGACAAGAAGCAATAATGCAAACTAGGTTCGTTGGGTCAATTCCTACGAATAACTTAACGCCATTATCACTCAAGACTTAGATATGAACAAAACCCCGTATATAGTTCTAGATATCGTATTAAAATAAATGTGCACTCAGTTCAAGATGAAGAACAATGCACAACAAATATTTATAACTGTCATAGTATAATGATTATTTCTTGTTTAAGACAAAAAAAAACTAAAAAAAAATGAAAGAAAATTAGCACATCAGGAGGTAGAATGAGACTGAAGCAATCGTTTGAAAATGATAGAATTGAGGAATCTTGGGTACGAGTCTCGCTGCATGAGGGTGAAGATTTGAACTTGTGCTTCGTCGAAAGTACTCCGCGATGGTTCAATCATTTTTTTATTAATTATTTCTCGAACCTGAGCATCCAAGCTCACCTGGACAATGATAATTTATCTCTCTCTTAAAAAAATTGAAGCTAAAACAATAAAACCAAAATACAACAGTTTTTTCGTTGTCTCAACATGAAGTAAAGCACAGCTCAAAAACCACTTCCGACATTGCATGAAAAGTTAGCAAGACATATTTGTATAAGCTTTTATTAACTTCCACTTGTCCGGATGTCCTTGGGATGTCCATGGGATGTCTATGGGATACCCATGGGATGTCCATACGCGCGGAGATAATGACGATGAAAATTTTCAACGTCATAGTAAATATAAAAATACTTTGTTTACCATTGGTCGAGATAATATTGGTACGATGCGATTTCGCAATGAAATTTTTTCACTGTTAGAGCATTTCTTAAAAGCATGTTTTTAATCTTTTAAGTTATAATTACTTTTTATCTTTTATAACGAAATGAAACCTCTTTTGGCGACAGGATTGAAATGTAATCGTCGTAAATAAGTCTCGCTTTTTCTTCAACAACATCTGGATGAGTCTCTTTCTTCAGCTCTTCACAGGCTAACCAGAAAAGCATGTTCTCTTCACTGTACTCAGACTTGAGAAACTCTTTGAAGATCTGTCGACCAACTGAATGAAACATAACATCAAATATTCCATAACAGCTTTAACATTAGTATTATATTAGTTTTTAAAAGATATCTGAATCCTAAATACAGGCTTAATAAAATAAATATAAGCTCCGTTTACTTCTTCTCTTAGGTTCCCCTCTATTAGTTTTCTCATATTTTTTTTTGAGTGATCAATAACCAGCTATTCGGATTCTAAGCTTTTATTTAAATCAAATCTTTTTTTTAATCAGCCAGCCTCCTCATGGATTATTAAACCACGTTTCTCCCATCTTCGAAGTATCAAGCGACTTCCATTTCTAGATGATCTTACATTTTAATTTTTAGTTTTTTTCGTATACTTTCCAGAATAGACTATTGTAATTTTATTTCCTGCCAGCGGGGTACCCGGGGTTGCCCGGGGTTTTAGGAGGTTTTTCTAATGCTTGTCTCTCTCGCTCCCGTTTCCTTCCCCGCTTGCTCTCCGTTCCCGGTCGCTTTTTCGCTCCCGGTAGCTTTCCCGCTCCCGGTCACTTTCCCGCTTGCTCTTTTGATCTCGGTCGCTTTCCCTTTCCCGCTCGCTCTTTCGCTCACAGTTGCTTTTCCGTTCCCGTTTCCGCTCATATATATATATATATATATATATATATATATATATATATATATATATATATATATATATATATATTCAGCTTCATCCTTTGATGCTTGACCAGCAGGTATGGCAGCCGCCATTTGCATCATTGGAGCGTCCGTAATTTTTAGCGGAGCGGGAGAGTGAGCGGGAATATATATATATATATATATATTCCCGCTCACTCTCCCGCTCCGCTCCGCTCATTTTGTAACCAATTTTAATTTTTTTACTGAAACCTTCCTCCATTGACTCTCAAGCTTGTGTAAAAATTTCATTACGATCGGATGAATGGTGTCGCAATGTATTACACACACATAATCCTATTTTTATATATATAGATGATCTATACTTAAAATTACTTTACAGCCCTTAAAGTTTTCCACTTGGGAAAATATAATCATCTTGGATGCTCTTCTCTGCATTCTTTCAGCCAATTATTTTCTAAAGTTTTTTATTCTTTAGTCAAATTACACTAGCTTCCTCTTATTTACAAAATAACTTTTAAAATATGCTTATTTTTAATGTGATGCTTAAAATCACTGATTTTTTCATTTCTATCCAATTATATCTCAGTAATCTTACATCTGTGCCTAGACGATCAAATCTTAGGTCTTCTTGTAATCTTTTCTATCTCAATCCTATTAAACATTGCTTAGCTGAGCGCTCGTTTTTTTCTGTGGTCCATGTTTATGTAACCGTTTTTTTCTCTTACAACTTTAGTGTTACTAACCACCACTGGCGGATTTAGGGGTGGCCAAAGGGGCGTGGCCATGGTGCTCGACTTTCCCCTTCCCTTACATTTATGGATCCGCCAGTGATAACCACTAACTAACTTTTTTCACACGAGACCTCAAAGGCGCATTTTTTTGTTGCTTTGTAGCAGAGCTTCATTAAAAGGCATATTTTGCTGAAATTAAGTTTTTTGATAAATTGAACTTATTTTAACAATATGTTCAATAGAAATAACAATTTTATTAATATTAAGCCAGCATATAAACTAAACATATTACACATAGATATACTCGTAAAGTGCAACATGATATCTCTAAGAGCGAAGTGATATAGACCAGATTTGATTTGTTTGTAAATTTGTATTACGACCATAATAAAAACGACGTTGGGTTACTTTTCTAACAACTCTTGCTAGTCATTTTAGTCACCCAAATTTGATTTTGTTCAAGCAAGTTGAGCCTAGAACCGCTGTATTCATAAATTTCTTACACTGACAAACTTTAGCATAATACTGCACTGAATAAAACTTTAGCATAATACTGCACTGAATAAAACTTTAGCATAATACTGCACTGAATAAAATTTTAGCATAATACTGCACTGAATAAAACTTTAGCATAATACTGCACTGAATAAAACTTTAGCATAATACTGCACTGAATAAAGCAAAAAATAACCTTTGTGACTCATTACTTTTTCAAAAGATTTGGTCCATTCGTTCATTTCATCCTGAGAAGGCCTGAAAAATAATAGAATAAATAATGATTACATTTCTAATTAAAAGGTAATATTGGTAATCAAATGTTATATAACTTAATTCTTTAATATCTTTGTTCATTTTTTTTTACCACCGAAAACTTCAAAAATACTGCTGTCAGTGTAGTTACTACAGAACTGCACCTTAGCCATAGATTTTAACCATTATAAATGTATGACTTAGTGGAATAGGTTCGAGGCCATGGTTTTCCGTATAAAAGTTCATGTCTAGCCCTGGTCTTGAAGGCAGACAAGAGATCGGTTTGCCAGCTCTAACCGGCTTTTGCACAGTAAGTAGTCGACAGGTTGGTATAAACCATGCCGTGTGCCCACGAAAACCTCGTGTTTTCGGTAGCTTCTCAGCCGATGGGGCCGGTAAGTTACTAAGATAAATGTTTTTTTTTATCCAAGAAATATAGTTAACCATGATTAAATACGTTATTTGTAATATCATAGCATGGTTAATTATTTAAAAAATTACATTTCAATTTCAGCAAGCGACGGTCGTTTGGACTTTGAAGTATTTCCTGAGTGAGCAGATTCGTCTACCGTCTTAACAGATAAACTGTAATGTTATATTAAAACCTAAATTTAAAATTTATAAATCATAAACCATCAAACAGTAGGTAAATGAAAAAGTTCTAAAAATGGCTATTTCGTAATCTAAGATACAACAAGACATAAGACATCGAATCAGACAAAACCAGATGACAAATTATTTCCTACAACATATTTCTCAACTAAGTAATATTAATCAACTGGACATGCAAACCAGAAGAAAATTTCTAAACAGGTCAGATGAGCAATTAGTATTAATAATTTTTTTTAGATTAAAAGCTACAAAATGCTGGAAATTGTCTTTCTTGTTTAAGTCGGCCTTGTTGACAGTAAAGGTCTGAGGCTTTATTATGGCCTATACAGCTTATGTTCAGCATACGTCTGTCAGGTATCATAATACCAAATAAATGTAATTAAAGTCGATTGAAAATGCTAAAACATGAACAGTGTTAGCTGAAATTCAATTTGTAATAAAATATATTCAACGAAAATTATTTGATATTTTATGTAGAGGGGTGAGGGCCTGAGGGACTATATGGCTTCGGTTTATAAAAAAAAAAAAAAAAAACTTTAACTAGTCCAACCCATTTCAAATAAAATTAAATAAAGAAGCACACAGTTATGACCAAGAAAGCATGTTTGTCGTTGTTTTCTGTATTCTTCCAGTCCATTTGTCCGTTGTTGTTGTCGTTGTCGTAGTAGTAGTCGCAGCTGTTCCAACAACTTTTTGTTTCATTGATTTTCTCTGTGACATCATTCTGCTTTGTTTCTTTTGTCGTAATATCGTATTGTTGTTGTTGTTGTTGTTGATGCTAGCGACTTCTGCCGAGAAGGCAGGTAATATAACTAATATTGTGACAATAGATAATTCCTTGGGTTATTTTTTTTTTTTTTTTAGATAATTTTATCCATTTTCACAATTCTTAAAGGACTTCATGAAATCAGGCAAAAATATTTCATAAAAAAACTTCACAATATTAGTTTCTGTAGATATCCATCGCTCCACTAACACTTATTAAAGAACTATATAGTATAGGAAGGCTATCGTTATTTTACGATCCTCAATTCTACAAAAATCGTTCATTTTTATTACTCATCATTTTTAAGAGAATCGTTTATTTGCGTTCCTCAATTCTACTAGAAAAACATGCATCGTGATTGTAAACAGCTGAATCTCTTCAACATAAAATATTTCCTCGATATGACCTCTTCTCTCTCTCTTCTCTCTCTCTCTCTCTCTCTCTCTCTCTCTCTCTCTCTCTCTCTCTCTCTCTCTCTCTCTATTTCTTTCTTTCTCTCTATTTTTCTTTCTCTCTTCTTTTTCCTATTATACGTGTATGTGCTGTCACCATAGCCTTTGCTTCCAACGCTTAATTTCGATTTTCTTCTTTTTACTCCTGACTGAACCGAAGCAATCAGATTTCATTGAAATCCCTGCGCCACGTTCTCTGTCACCAAATGGCTCACAATTATACAGTTTACATCATCATCGTCATCATCATCAACAACATCATCATCATCATCATCAACAACATCATCATCAACATCATCATCATCATCATCAACAACATCATCATCAACAACATCATCATCAACAACATCATCATCAACAACAACAACCAGCACCGCGATTAATCGAATCTTTGCTTCCTCAGCTCACCTGCTGTATTGTACGATCTTCACTGGCTACCACTGCTGTCGTGCCTGTTTTTCTATTTGTCGGTTTTTGTTTGTCTTTCTGTTTCTATGATTCACTGTTTTGTAATTGGAACTGCCAGTTTTGAGAAAAATAATAGTGATAATAACCGTTAGAATACTAACTAGCCAGGTAAACTAGCCTGGTTTGTGTAGTATATTTGATGGTTGGGTTGATTGACCCCTTAAACCATTTGCTTTTTTTATGAAAGCAATTTCACGTTATAAATCTCAAGCGGTGAGCTCAAAAATACAATAAATTGTAACGAAATTCAAGGTTTGACAAGCTGAAAGATTAATTTATTGAAAACATCAGTGTAACTTTTCCTCCCAAAACTTATGACAGGGAAAAAAGGGGGTTAGTAGAAAATGTCCTAAATTTTCCAGAAGTTGCCAAAAAAAAAAAACTAGAACTATAAAAAAGAGAAGTTTTAAGCAATCTACAGAACTCCTTTTTTGATTTGCAAGTTTAATTTCCAACGAAAGGTCATTCCACGTCTTGGGGTCAAGAACTACAAAACATCTATCACCGAGACTTGATGCATGCACGACGAGATGTCCGGAAGACGATGATCTGAGTCGTCTACGGCCGGCGACAGAGCTGGTCGGTTGAAGAACCAGGCTGAGGTAGAGTGAACCTTTATCATGTAAACACTTAAACACGAGTAGCGCGACTTTAAAGACTATTCTTTCCGGAAGGCAAAACCAATGGAGATCTTGGAAAATAGGTACTTCTTTGTGCTTGTTATCATTCTAGCGGCGTTATTGATAATAAACTGAAAGCAATTAAGTTGTGAGGTTGGTAGACCTACAAGTGCGGGATTTCAATATTAGATCCATATCAGAATAAGAAATGTGACAAGTCTCTTTCTTCTAAGAATGGGAAGGGATCTGCGCATGCTCCTAATCTGCTTAAAAATAAAAACCATAAGCGAACGGGGTTGCAAACATGTGACAACATAGTAAGTAAAGCTAGACCGAAACTGGTCTCGGTTTTGGTTTCGGCACCGAAACCAGGCTAAAAATCGGTTTTGGTTAGGGGTTTAGGTTTTAGTTGATCTGGTTTCTGTGTATTTTTTGCCAGGTTTTTGGCATAAACCTTACAGTTTTAAGCCTGGTTTCGGTGCCGAAACCGGTTTCGGTCTAGCTCTTATAGTAAGGTCGGAATCCATGAAGACTTTGAGGTTTCTGACCGTAAATGA